>JAOXYA010488701.1:0-15558 GCA_028565675.1 Sorex palustris | reverse complement strand
GGGCCTCGGCCCCCCGCCCCGGCCGGCTCCCACCCCCCGGGGGGCCTCTCTCCTCCTCCTCCTCCTCCTCCTCCTCCTCCTCCTCCTCCTCCTCCTCCTCCTCCGGCACCCCCAATCCCCACCCCCACCGGAAGTCCCCTGCCTCCTCCCGGGCCCCCACTGCAGCTCTGTCTCCTGTCGTCCCTCCACCCCCTCAACTCCCCACCCGATCCCCGACCCCCACCCCGCGTCAGCCAGGCCTCACACATTCCCGGGGGGCAAGACCTTCACCCCAAGGCAGGAGCAGTGGCAGAGAACAGGAGGGTCCTGGGGGCTGCACCCACCTGCCCACTTTTTTGCCACGCCGGGGGGACTCAGTCTGCACAGGATGGTGGGGGGACGGGTCCTTGGGCGTGCCCCCCCCAGGCTGCGTGTCCAGGCTCTGCTCGTGCTACCCGTGGCATCCCCGCCATCCTAGCGCAGACTCAGAGGGAAGTGGGGGCTGTGGGGACCAGCTGGGGGGTCCCCGCTCACCATGCCGATGAGCTCCATCTCCGCCTGCTTGTCCAGAAGGATCTCCCTCCTCTTCAGGTACCCCTTCCAGACCTGGGGGCAAGGGCAGGCCGCTGGGCGCGGGCATGGCTGAACCCCAAGAGGAGCCCCTCTCTCCCTCCCGGAGGTCCAGCCAGGGGGCGCAGCAGCTTCAGGGACCCCTGAACAAGCACAGCTCCCAACTCCAAGGACTTCAGCCCAAGTGGCAGAGGACTGGAGGGTCCTGGGGACTGCACCCGCCTGCCCACTCTCCCCACACTGGGGGGCTCAGTCTGCATGGGACTGTGGCGGGGGGAACAGGCCCTTGAAGCCTGCCATCCCCGAGTTCCCACGCCCACCCTCTCGCAGTCTCCCCCGAGACACCCCCGTGAGGTCTCAGGCCCCACAGATCCCAGAAGAAACACTTGATTCCACCCAGACATGCAGATGCACCCCTGGAGGGCTTCCCTGGGTCTCCAATAGTTACAAGAGGAAACTGAGGCCCAGACCCTGAGCGAGACCAGCCGGACGTCTCCGTGGGTGCCGCACCCCAGCCCAAGGTGGACCACCAGTCACGGTGCAGGCACGGTGGGGGGGGGTTCTGCCGCCCCCCCCCCGACCACCATAGGGAAAGCCTCAGAACTTAGGGCTCGTGGACCTGGGTCGCAGATGGAGACGCTTGGGGGCTACCCTGGCCTTGTGCTCCAGGAAGTGGAGGCCCCCCAAGGCCCCTTGCACGTGAGCCGGACCCCAGCCCCCCCGCCCCCCCGCCCGAGCTGACTCCTGGTGCTGCAGACAGCGTTTCTCTGCTTCTGCAGACTGGCAGCAGGGGCTGAAGTTTTGTGGGCTCTGGCAGAGGCGGAAGGGTGTAGCTGGCATTCCCGGCCTACCCTTCTCCCAGGCTTCAGGCCATCACCCCAATGCAGGGACCCAGAGTGGGCTGCTGGGCTGTGTCCCCCTTGCTGCGCTCAGCCCCACTCGGAGAGAACCGAGCTTCTCAGTCTTGGCTTCTCCCCGCTTTGGGGGGCCTTGGGGGTTTCTAGGCCCCTGCTACCGGGCTAGGGTGGGCGCTCGAGAGACGCGAGGCCTGGGCCAGGAGCCCCCGTTCGAGAAGGATCCAGCTGTCTGTGCAGCGCCAGGGCTGTTTCTGGAACAGAACACGGCAAGAGACTTCCCGTGTCAAGGCAGGGCTGGGCCGTGGCCTCGGGTGACAGTGACACAGGAGCAAGAAGAGGGACCCCCGGCCTCCCCAGCCTCATCAGCAGAGCTCCAGGACCTGCATAAGCAGCACGGGGGCAGGGGTGGGGGTTAGGGAGCAGGACAGAGACCCCAGGCATCCCGAGGGCATCCGGTCAGGGAGGCCAGGGACAGGCCAGGCCCTGGGCCGAGGTCACTCAGCGCCCCTCGGTTATCAGCGGTCACTGGCCTGTCTCTTCCCCCCCGGGCCTCTGACAACATTCTACCAGCCTCTCTTTGTACCCAGATTTTATTTAGTGTGTTCGGGGTGGAGGTTTGGGACAGAGCTGGAACTGCTCAGAGGCTAGTTCTGGCTCTGTGCTCAGGAGTGACGCCCGGGTGCTCGGGACCGTCCGTGCTGGGACAAGGCAGGGTCACCTGGGCATCAGGTGACCGCCTTTCCCCTCTCTTTGCTCTGTGGCCGCAACTGTGATCTTGTCTGTATGGCTACGGTTTTGCCACCACACCTGGCGGTGCTCAGGGCTTACTTCTGGCTCGGTGCTCAGGGATGACTCCTGGTGGGGCTTGGGGGGCTTGAGAGATAGCAACAGTGGGTAGGGCACTCACGCTGGGGGCCATATGGGTGCTGGGGGTCAAACCCAAGCTGACCGGTTGCATTCAAGGCAGCATTCTAGCGTCTGGCCCCAATAGGTGCTTTTATTTTTCTTTTTGGGTCACACCCAGCAATGCTCAGGGTTTCCTCCTGACTCTGCACTCAGGAATCACTCCTGGCGGTGCTCAGGGGACCCTATGGGGTGCTGGGAATCGAATCCGGGTCGGCCGCATGCAAGGCAAGCGCCCTACCCGCTGTGCTATCGCTCCAGCCCCAGAGAGGTGCTTTTTTGACTGATCCAGGTTCCCAGTTTAGGATCTAGCTATTGGGCACTCCAAGCACCCCACACCTTGTTTATAGTCAATTCTCTGCCTGCTAGGCAGGCTTCCTGGAGGAGGTGACCCCAGCCTTCCTTTCCACCTGCGTGTGTGTGGGGTGGGGGGTGGCTACCTTCTGTATCTTGATAGCTGCAGCCTCCAGAGTGAGTTTGGGCTGCTTCTCCACCTTCCGCTCCCGCTCTGCCTCTTCCTGAAGCTCCCGCATGAAGGTCGCTCGAAGTTGGCCTTGCCTGGCTCGCTCGGTCATTTGGATTATGATTATGGCCTCTGTCCGGCTTATGACGATGTCGCTCTGGATGGAGCACGGAGGGGAAGGAGTGGGGGAGACGAGGGAGTGGTGACAAGCTGGGGGCAGCTGCTGTCACCCCCACAGGGCACGCTGGGGGCCCGGGCTGCGTGGCTCCACTCTGACATTAGAAGGGGCCTACACATGCAGGAGGAGGGACAGGCCGGATGCCCAGAGATACCGTGTGATGCACCCTCAGTGCTGCGGGGTCTACTCCCCCCCCCACGTACCGCCTTGAGCCCCGAGGGCCTCGACATGGCCAGGATCTCCTCCAGCAAGACGGCACGCTCCTTCGCCGCCTTCGGCTGCTCCAGGAGGAAGTACTTGGGGATGGGGACCTCCAGGTCTGCCTTTGGGCCGGGGTAGGTAGACCAGCGTCAGGAACCAGAGTCGGGTTGTCTGGACCCAGAGCAGTAGCAGCTCGGGGAAGGCCAACCAACCCGGGTTCGATCCCTGCATCCCGTAGGGTCCCCCGAGCACCGCCAGGAGTGATTCCCAAACTTTGTGGCACGTGGCCCAAAACCAAAAGCAAACAAACCCAAAACAAAGTCGGATTGTCCGGTTCATGATGACCGCAATTCAGTGAACACGGAACCTGGCTGAGTCTGGGACGGGAAAGTCCTGGGGAGGCGGGGGGGGGGGGCGCTTCCCTGAGCGCACCGAGGACAGCCACTGTATAGCGGCAGGGCCCCGTGCTCTTCACTTTGTGGGCGCACAGGTCACACAGGCCTGGCACCTGGGCGGGTCTGGGACTTGCACGGTACCCCTGGCTCCACCCGAGCTGCCAGGGCCCCTCCTGCTATTTCCATAGCCGGAGCAGCTGGACTTGCCATGCACTTTCCACCTCACGCCTCAGATCCTTCGTTAGGAATCCAAGCCTACCCTTTGGGGGGTGTCGGAGGGGCACATTGAGGAGCTGGAGTGATAGCACGGCAGGGAGGGTGTTTGCCTTGCACGCGGCTGACCTGGGTTCAATTCCCAGCATCCCATAGGGTCCCCTAAGCACCGTCAGGGGGTAATTCCTGAGTGCAGAGCCAGGAGGAACCCCTGAGCATCGCCGAGCGCGACCCAAAAATACAAAAAAAAGAAAAGAGGGGCACACCGATGGTGCTCAGGGGTCACTCCTGCCTCTGTGCTCTCCTGGCAGTCAGGGACCCTCCGGGGGCCTTAAAACCAAGCCCAGGTTGGCTGTGTGTACAAGCAACCCCCTCCCCACTGTACTAGCAAAATTGTTTTGCTCCTGGCCACCCCCACGGCGCTCAGGGGCTATCCCAACGCTGGGCTCAGGAACAAGCCCTGGCTGAGCCCCGGGGACCTATTGAGACGGGGTACCCGAACCCTGGATGTCCAGAGCATTTTATTTTTTTCTTCTGGGTCTCACCCGGCGATGCTCAGGGGTTCCTCCTGGACCTGTGCTCAGGAATTAACTCCTGGCGGTGCTCGGGGGACCCAATGGGATGCTGGGAATCGAACCCGCGTCGGCTGGGTGCAAGGCAAGCGCCCTCCGCGCTGTGCTGTCGCTCCGGCCCCCAGCGCACCCTTTCGTCTGTCTCTCCCCTTCCTCTCCAGCCGTCCCAAGGCCGGTGGAAGACGCCAGGGCGGGCCAACCCGCAGCCCCCGGTGGGGCCAAGCTCCCCCTGGGCTGCCGTCGGGTCGCGCGCGCCGCGGGGCCGCGCACCGGGGTGAGCCCCTGCTCCTGCAGCTCCCGGTCCAGGCAGTGCGTCTCGCTCAGGTCCACGCGCACCATCTCGTCCTTGAGCTCCAGCACGCGGCCGGCCACGCCGTCCAGCAGCCGCCGCAGCAGCCGCCGCTTCTGCGGGTGCACCATCTGGTCGTAGAGCGTGTCGAAGCGGCGCAGCAGCCCCAGGTACACCAGGTAGAGCGAGGAGAGCCGGTGCAGCAGGGCCTGGCGCTGGCCCTCGGGCACGGGCTGCAGCAGGGGCTGCTCCTGCGCCAGCGCCCCCTGCAGGCTGGCGTGGGTCGAGTCCCAGATGCGCTGGTACGTCCTGCGGAGGAGCCGCCGCACCCGGCCTGAGCCCCGACAGCGACAGCGGCCGCGGGTGCCCCAGGGGAGAGCGGAGTGGAGGCGAGGGAGGCGGCCCGGAGGCAGCGGTGGGGTGGGGGCCCATGTCCCAGTCCGGGACGAGCCGCGCACGCGCGCGCAGGTATGTGTGTGTGTGTGTGTGTGTGTGTGCGTGTGTGAGTGCATTTGCGTGTGTGTGCGTTTGTGCATGTGCGTGTGTGCGTGTGTGTGCGTGCGTGTGTTTGCGTGTGCGTGTGTGCGTGCGTGTGTGCGCGTGTGTGTGCGTGCGTGTGTACGTGTGTGTGCATGTGTGGTGTGTGTGCGCACATGTGTGCGTGTGTTTGCGTGTTTGTGTGTGTGCATGTGTGTACGTGTGTGTGCATGTGTGGGTGTGTGTGCTCGTGTGTGCGTGTGTGTGCGTTTGTGTATGCGTGTGTGCATGCATATGTGTGCATGTGTTTGCGTGTGTGTGCGCGTGCGCACATGTGTGCGTGTGTTTGCGTGTTTGCGTGTGTGCGCGTGTGTGTGCATGTGTGTACATGTGTGTGTGCATGTGTGTGTGTGTGCGTGTGTGTGCACGCGTGTGTGC
Source organism: Sorex palustris (assembly GCA_028565675.1). Taxonomy (NCBI): domain Eukaryota; kingdom Metazoa; phylum Chordata; class Mammalia; order Eulipotyphla; family Soricidae; genus Sorex; species Sorex palustris. The sequence goes on along the minus strand of JAOXYA010488701.1, from coordinate 10,023 downwards.
GCGTGTGTGTGTGTGGATGCTGCAGTGAGTGGGAAATGGTGCGGGGAGAGTGGCTGCAGGTGTTGGGGGGTGGAGGGAAACCAGCCAGGGGCGTCTGGGGTGGTGGGAGACCCTGAGAACCCCCCCCACCAACCCTTCTGCCCAGGACCAGGGGGGTGCTTTGCTCTTTGCCGGCCCTGGGGGCTTCGCACCGCCCTCACTCACCCCTCGGACATGGTGCCTCCCCTCACACTGCTCTTGGAGGTGGTCTGGAACCTTCCGAACTGAAGGTTCTGAACCCCAGCCCTCAGAACCAGGCAGAGAACTGCTTGCTTGGGGGAGTTCTGTTCCATTGTACCAATGTTCTATGGTGGCTAAGGGGTGGCTGGGGGCATAGGGCTGGGGACAGCCGTCTCAATGGACGTCCTCCCCCAATGCCGCACGGCCAGCCCCTGAAGTGGGGGTCCTCCGAGGGGATGCCCTCTGTGACCCCAAGGCTGAGGCTCTAGATCAGTGTGCCCCCATGCTGGGGGCCACATGACACACGGGAGCGACCAGGACTGGGAGCTGGGCTCAGCTTCTGTGGTTGCGCCTGCCCCTGGGAACTCAGACGGTCTCCCCCCTCCCCCCCCCGATCACCCGTGGGCACTGGCCAGCGGGGGGATGAGAGGGGGCAGGTGGGGTGTCAGACACAGACTCGCGTGCCCCCTCACTGCAGGCTGCCCTGGAAGCCACGTCCCTGGTCAGCCAGGTCGCATTCAGGAGGGACTGGGGACAGCCGGGCACAGGCACAGCAGCAGGAAGGAGCCTCATTGGGCAGACCCCGGCCGCGGTCAAGCCGGGCCAGGGATTGCGTTTGTCACTGTGTCAGCCCAGGCTGCCGGCGCTGGAGTCACCCCCCACCCATGTCCCCGCAAGCCTGGAGAGGGGAGGCTTGTGGGTCCGCAACACACAGGCAGTCACGACAGGATGAATCATCACAGAGGAAACGTCATGGTTTGGGGGCCACAACACCTGGTGATGGTGCGCAGGGCTTGCTCCCGGCTCTGCTCTCAGGGATCAACTCCTGGTGGTACTTGGGCGACCATATGGGATGCCAGGGAATCGAACCCGGGTCGGCTACATGTGAGGCAAGTGCCTTGCCCGCTGTCCTATATCGCTCCATCCCAGGGTTTGGGACTTTTTCTCCCAATCTCTCAACCTGACCCTCGCAGGGCCTGGAAGAGAGCTGACCGGTCCCCGCAAGACAGAGCAAGCTGGGTGCACAGACAGGCCCCAAGACCAGACTGGAGCACATGGAAGTGATGACACCGCAAGGGGTTCTGAACGTTTGTGTAAGTCTTTGAGGTGGAAAGAAACGCTCAAGGGGGCCGGAGCCATAGCACAGCGGGGAGGGCGTTTGCCTTGCACGTAGACCTGGGTTCCATTCTCAGCATCCCAATATGCCCCCCCCCGAGCACTGCCAGGGTTAATTCCTGAGTGCATGAGCCAAGAGTAACCCCTGAGCATCGCCGGGTGCGACCCAAAAAGAAAAAAAAAAGCTAGGATCCTCCAAAACCCACTCCTACATAGAGGCTTGTTCTGAGTCACGGGACAGGGAAGGCCAGGGAGGGAGAGGCCGCTCCTGCCAGACAAGCTGCAGGTACTGTGACAGGCTTGGAGCCTTCTGAGCTTGGGCCTTGAAGAATAACTCTGGGTCTCCTCTGGGTGCCCCCCACCCCAACAAACACGACACTTTGCAGAAAATGGCATTGCCAAGCTGTGACCTTACTGTCACTCACGCAGAGCCTCCAGCCTTGAGAGGGTGCAAAGTGGTCAGCAGCTCCTGATCTGGACCAAAGGGGCGACCAGAGGCCCGTGGACACGCTCCAGAACCGTTTCCAGTGTGCAGTGGCACTGTGGGAGCTTCAGAAGTAGTGAGGCCGCCCGCCTGCCCGGCCGCCGTGCCCCACCCCCCGCCCCCAGCCAATCACATCACGTGGGAGTAAGCTGCCCTTTATTCCCGAGGTCCGGTTGCTTGGTGCTGGGGGACTTGATGATGGCCTTGGTGCCCTCGAACACGGTGTGCCCAGCCAGCCCCCTGGGCAGCTGCAGGTGACCAGCCACCCATACCTCTGGCGACCTCAGCTTCCTGTGGCCCGAGCTCGGGGCCAGCTGGAGGCCTCACCCGGCAGCCACTCAAACGCTTCGTTCACATACGTGATGCTGTGGCCTTGGGAGAAACGCCCGTGCCGGGGTGACCTAAGGTGGGGTCCTGGGTTAGCAGGGGATGGTTCTGCCAACCCCCCCCCCCCCAGAGCTGGGCACTCAGTAAACATGCAAGAGACATGAAAAGAGGGACTTGTTTGTTGTTTTTTTGGGGAGGGGGAGGGGTCATTCCCAGCAGTGCTCAGACCTTACTCCTGACTCTGTGCTCGGGGATCACTCTCCTGGAGGGACTTGGGGGAAATCTTATGAGGTGCCGGGGATCCGCCTAGGCTGACCAACCGCAAGGCAAGCCTCTATCCTGTACTATCAAGCTCCTTGTTTGCTCTTTTGGGGAAGGTAAGGAAGGGTTTGGGCCGCACCTGGCAGTGCTCAGGGCTTACTTCTGGCTCAGCACTTGGGAATTAGCCCTGGCAGTGCTCAGGGGACCCTCTGAGATGCTGGAGACTGAACCTGGTTTGTCCACATGCAAAGAAAGTGCCCTCTCGAGATGCGTGCTGAAAGTAGACTACGGACCAAACGTGATGGCCGCTTAGTAACTGCATTGCAAACCATAACACCCAAAAGGAGAGAGAGTAAAAGGGAAGGTTCCTGCCACAGAGGCAGGGGGTGGGGAGGGGTCGGGGGGGGGGGTGGCTGGAGGGACACTGGGATCACTGGTGGTGGAGAATGGTCACTGGTGGAGGGATGGGTACTCGAGCATTGTATGACTGAAATGAATCACAAGTTTGTAAGTCTGTAACTGTATCTCACAGTGATACAGTGATTCATTAAAATAAAAAAAAGAAAAGAGACAGTGCCCTCTCCACTGAGTATCACTCTGGCCCGCTTGCTCTCTTTACTGCTCCGTTATAAAGCTGGACACTGAAGCACTGGGTCAGAGCGCACAGCGGCTAAGGCGCTTCTTCACAGGGAACCAGCCCCAGTTTGATCCCAACACCACGTAGGGCCCCTCGGGTATGGAGCCCCAAAACCACAGGGCGTGGCCCCACCAAGCTTTCCCAGATGGCCAGACACAGCTGCCGGCGCTCCCGTGAGCAGCTGTCCCGGGGCTCCCCCCATGGTGGGGAGCGTTGCCAGGCTACGCGGGAATGAACTGCACCTTTGAACCCGGTAACGAGCACTGGGAAGGGGAGTCTTTCCCAGGAAGCCCCCGCCCCCAGCAGACCTGTGGGCTCAGAGGGAAGAAGGGGCTGTGCTTCAGGAGCCCAGAGGTTCCCTGGGCCTCAGGCCACTGGGAAGGGCGGAGACAGGCCTCGCCTGGGGAGGGGCTCCCCGGAGGACAGTGTGGGGCTTTTGTCCTGCTTTGGCTTCCGGGCCACAGCCAGTGGTGCTGAGAGGACCGTGCAGGCCGGGGGTCAAGCCCGGGGACCGCATACCCAGGTTGTGGCCGCCTTGGGCACCATCTCTCCTGTGCACAGCTCCAGGAGCTGTACGGGCTAGGTGCCTTGTTTTGGTTTTTTGGAGGGGCCACAACTGGTGGTGCTCAGGGGTCACTCTTGGTGGGGCTTGGGGGCCACGTGGGGTGCTGGGGATCAAACCCAGGCCAGGCCCTTGCCTTAGCGGCTGCACTATTACTCCATCCCCTTTGATACCTTTTGAAGCAATAAATCTCCAAGATGTTTTTTTTTTCCTGGGCAAACCAGGTATCCAGCCCAGTCCAGGTGACCAGGTGTTCAACCCAGTCCAGGCGTCCAGCCCAGTCCAGGCGTCCAGCACCGTCCAGGAGTCCAGCCCAGTCCAGGTGTCCAGCTCAGACCAGGTGTCCAACCCAGACCAGGTGTCCAGCCCAGTCCAGCACCTCCCTCCTGCAGGTTCTGAAGCCCCAGGCGCCGTGTGACCCAAGCTCCCGCTCTCTGCTGGACAGGGGGCGCATCCGGTCCCCCAGTCTGTGCTCCCAGGGCAGACAAGACCCGACTCCTAGTCCAGGTGCAAGGCAGCAAAGCGAGGCCCCAGGGTCAGGGTGGGAGAGGGGAACCCCAGCACTGCACCCCAGCCCCGAGCCCCTCCCGCCACTGTAATAGAGCGTCGTGGTTCTGTGCCGTCCGGCGCCCCTCCGGGGTCTCTGCCCGAGGCGGCACTGCCATCCCCAACTTCCCAGGGGCAGCCTCACCCTGAGAGGTCCTAGAGCTGCGATGGGTGTGGCGAAGGCTCCCGTATGCGGGGGAGGGTCCGGGAGACGAGGAGGGGAGTGGGTGTCCCTGGGTTTAGGGGCCTCTCAGAGGTGAGCTCTGGTACTCCAACCCACCCACACAGCAGGCAGCAGAGCCCAGCTGGAGTCCCGGGCAACGCTGAGGGGGGCAGAGCAGAACAGCGGGTGCTCCCTGCACCCTCCCAGAGTGGGAGGCGTGGGCTCCAGGCTGCCGCACCCTTCGGGGCACCTGGGGGGCTACCGGGCCCAGACCAAGGACCCTGGGAGCCCACGGGATGGAGGAGTCGCTGGCAGTGAGGGTGCACTTGGGGCCCCACCCTCCGGGGAGGCGGGCAGGGCCGGGGCCCAAAGGAAGGCGCGGAGCACGGATGCTTCTTTCTTTATTGGGCGCTTTGTAGATAACACGCAGGTCTAAACGTTACCGTTAAATAATTATTTAAAAACCGACCAGAGCGGAGGCCCTGGCCGGGAGCTCCAAACCGGAAGCAAGAATGGGGGGCGGGGTGCTGGGGGGGTGTCCCGCCAGCACCACCAAACCCGGAAGACAAGGATGTTTGGCGGCTCCTTGGCAGGTCGAACCCGGGCCGGGGCCCGGGCCGACCCCTCAGGTGCCAGCCTGCATCACCGTTGGGCGGGGGCCAGGCGCCAGCCACAGCAGACACGGGTGAGGAGAGGGGGCAGGAGGCGGTCGGGCAGCTAAGGCAGGAGGGGGCGTTGCAGCAGTGCAGACGTGGCCCCGGGGGCTGGCGGGGGGCTCACACGTTGTGGGCTCTCCGGGGCAGCTGGGGCTCCTCACCCACCAGCTTGGCCTTGAGATGCTCTTTGTAGGCCAGAATGTCCCCAGGCCACTTGGTGATCGTCTGCTTCTCGCAGACCCAGATTTCCTGCGCGACCTGCGGAGACGGAGATCCAGGGAGTGGCGGGGGGGCTTGCCTTGGGGGGAGAGGGCTGCCCAGGGGGATGGTCACCAGCTGGGCTGGGCGACCTTGACTCCCTGAGGCTCCGTCCCAGGTCCCCGCATCTCCCCTCCTCCTCCCGGAAGCGCGACTCCCGGGACAGCTGCTCTACTGCCCGAGGCTCCGGGCTTTGGCCAGCAGTGCCCAGTGCCCCGTGCGGGCCTCACCTGCTGGATGAGCCTGAAGTCGTGGCTGACCAGCATCATGCCGCCCTCGAAGTCGTTGATGGCGTCGGCCAGCGCGTCGATGGTCTCGATGTCCAGGTGGTTGGTGGGCTCGTCGAGGAAGAGCATGTGGGGGTTCTGCCACGCCAGCCAGGCCAGGCACACCCGGCACTTCTGCCCGTCAGACAGGTTCCGGATGGGGCTCACCTGCAAGGACGGAGAAGGGCGGAGGCCGCTACAGCATGGTGCCCTTGGCGCCCCTCCCCGGCCCGCCACCCAGGAGTGCGGGCTTCCACCCCCACACACACACCTGCCGGCCGCCCCGCCCTCACCTGCTGCTTCCCCGTGAGGCCGTAGCGCCCGATGATCTTGCGCATCTCCTCCTTCTCCTTGATCTCCGGGTAGCACTTCATCATGTACTCCAAGGGCGAGAGGTCTAAGTCCAGCTGCTCCTGCAAGTGCTGTGGGCGGCGTGGAGTGACTTGGCTCAGAGGGGGCCCGTGGGCACAGCTGCTGCCACCACCACCGCCACCCTGCCCCGCCTGGCCCGGCCCGCGCGAGCAGGAGAGCAGCCGCCCGGCTGTACCTGATGGTAGCGGCCGATCTTGACGTGGGAGTGCTTCCGGATCATGCCGTCGGTGGGCAGCAGCTGGGCATAACGGACAAGGAGGAGGAAATAGGGTCAGAGGCAGGGCAGGACGGCAAGGCTCTCCCCACTGGGCCGGGGCGAGAGCACAGTGGGGAGGGCGTCTGCCTTGCACGCGGCCACCTGGGTTCCGTCCCCGGCATCCCACAGGGCCTCTCAAGTAATTCCTGAGTGCAGAGCCAGGGGACACCCCTGAGCACCGCTGGGTGTGACCCAAAAAGAAAAAAAAGACCGTCACAACTTCCTGAAGCTTCTCCCTCACTGCCCTGGCTCCCGCCCTGGCCAGTATGACAGCATTTAGAGCGGGACTCGGGGCTGCCTCACAGCTGGCAGGGCTGAGGTCCAGGCCCGGGGAGCCCAGCAGGCACGTGTGCAAGCACCCCCATTGAAGGGGACACATGGCCCCTGGCCAGCACCGAGCCACCAGCTGGAGTGCCACGAGGGCACGTGCGGGCCTGGGGTCCAGGAGAGCAAAGATAGGCAGAGGAGGAGGACAACGCGACTCAGGTACGAAAGAATCCAAAGGCGCAGGAAGGGACCAAGACACGGGCTCCACACACACAGAGAGACACCCCCATTCAGTGACCCATGCTGCCACGGGACGCACCAGGCCCCTCATGCAACGTGCCCATGGCCCATGGCAGCTTGGAGCTGTCACTCTCACACAGCCATGCTGAGATAACAGCACCAGCCTCAGCACCCCCACCCCCACCCCACCTCTCCAGTGAGCAGCTTCAGGAGCGTGGACTTCCCGGCTCCGTTGGGCCCGACCAGGGCGACCCGCGTGTCCAGGTCGATCCCGAACTCCAGGTTGTTGTAGATGCAAGGCTGGAGGGGGGAGGGGAGAGATGGGAACCAGGTGGGGGCGACGAGCCCGGCACCCAATACCCAGGCCCTGGACGTGGGAGTGCGGAGCGGGGGCCCACGCGGCACAGACGCCCTGGCTGAGGGGCGGTCACACTCAGGAAGCACCGTAACTCCGGGGGCAACAAGCCCAGTTGTGAGCGTGAGTGGGACGCTCCCGGCCCCCGCACCCGGCCCCCGTGGCCCGCAGCCCACTCTCGGGCACTCACCCCGTCCTTCGTGTACTTGAAGCTGACGTTCTGCACCATGATGACGGGCGGCGGGATCTTGCCACACGGGGGGAAGTAAAAGGACAGGGTCTGGAAGAAGGGGCAGTGCTCACGACACAGTGCTCGGGGAACCCCCGGCCCGGGCACTGGCCGCGCCCCGCACCCACCTTGTCGCTCACGACCCGCTCCGTCAGCCCCGAAGCCATCATCTTCTGCAGCGTCTTCTCCTTGCTCTGGGCCTGCCGGGCCAGCTTGGCGCTGCCATGCCCAAACCTGGCAATGTAGTTCTGCGAGAGGCCGGGCAGGGGTGTGGAGTGGGGGCTGGCCCCACGCTCGCCCTCCCGGCCCCGGGCGCCCCTCCCCTCCCGACCGCCGAGCCCAGGCCACCTTCATGTGCGCGATCTGGTCCTGCTCCCAGTGGAACCTCTTCATCTGGTTCTCCTCCAGCTCCAGCCGCGTCTTCACGTACTGGTCGTAATTACCCTGCGGGAAATGGGCCGGCCGGTCAGTGGGAGCTGCCCCCCTGACCCCCACGTCCCGGGCCTTCTCGCCCAGGGCTCTGGGGACACAGAGGGCCTCTGAGCCGGCCCTGCTTCCCACACTGCGGCCGGGAGAGAGTAAAGCAGGAAAGGTTCCTCCCTACAGTCGTGCTCTCCCAAAGCGTGGGGTTCAGGGGATAGAGGGGCTTGCTCACACCCGTAGGGTTCCCTAAGTCCGCCAGGGGTGATCCCCGAGCACAGAGCCAGGAGGAAGCCTTGAGCACCGCTGGGTGTGGCCCCCGAACTGGAAAGTGATGTCGAGAGAGAGCGATGGCTGAGAGGGCTCTCCAGGGACAGAGTCCCCACAGGCGCTGGCATGGAGGCCCCCATTTCCGGCCACCTCAAGAAGGAACTCTTCCGGGGCCGGAGCGATAGCATAGTGGGTAGGGTGTTTGCCTTGCACGCAGCCGACCTGGGTTCGATCCCCGGCATCCCATATGGTTCCCCCAAGCACCGCCAGCAGTAATTCCTGAGTGCAGAGCCAGGAGTAACCCCTGAGCATCACTGGGCGTGACCCAAAAAGCCAAAAAAAAAAAAAAAAAAAGGTTCTCTTCCCCGGCCCAACCAGAAAAGACAACTTTCAGCTTTTCAGAGACACTTTCAAGTGACAGAGCTCAGGGACAAGGCAGAAATGCGGGCTGCTGGGGTCCGAGCACCAGGGTGCACAAAAAAGGAGGCAGTGTGGCAACCACGGGGACACAAATAGCTGCTCAGCGAGGAGGGCGGGCAGCAGGGGTGTGGGATCCTGGGAGGCGCCCTGCTGGCAGGGAAGGTCCAGCCCACGGCTGAGAGTCATGGAGCGGCTAGGCGACTCCTCGTTCTCGTTTTTGGTCTTGTCCCCACCCCCGGTGGTGCTTAGGGCTTCTCCTCAGGGACCCAGCCCGGGTTGGTCACGAGCCATCGACTCTGGCTCCAGCCCAGCTCTGCCTCTCCTGACGAAGCTAACATCTGACTCCACCACGTGCTACGGTTCTGTTTTCAAGGCCACACCCAGCGGCGCTCAGGTGCCAGGACTCAACCTTGGGCCAGCCGCATGGAAAGCCAGTGCCCTGTAGCGGTGCCCTTGCTGTGGCTGAAAGGCCGGTGGTTTTTTATTTTGTTTTATTTTTGCAGCTGCGGGGCCTGCTCACCGTGTAATACTTGAGCTTCCGGTTGTGCACGTGAATGATGTTGGTGCAGACGCCGTTCAGGAAGTCCTGGGAATGAGAGACGAGGACCAGGATGCGCTTAAAACTGCAAAGTCAAAGAGCCAGTCAGGGGGGCGCCCAGAGGGCAAGGCTGCCCAGGCAGGAGATGTGGGGCCCAGCCTCTCCCCGAGAGCCGCCCGGGTGCTGCTCAGGATGCAAGGGCCAGGGCGTGGCGTCTGCGTGAGGCCCTGCCTTCAAGCCCCGCCCCCCCCACACACGGCAGAGGTCACGCCTCAGCGGGCCCAGTGGCCCCCCACTCCCATGTCAGCAGAGCCCACGCCAGTGACTCAGGTGACTCAGCCCCAGGGCCACCGGGCGCTGCCGTCACTGCTCCTTCCAAGCTGAAGAGCTGAACGTTGATGCCTGGCTGCACCCTCAGGCATCTCGGCCCCAGGGCGCACCCTCCCCTCCTTCAGGCCACCCTGCCTCCCCGCCTCTCCCCCTCCCCAGCTCGCCCGCCCCACCCCGACCCCGCTGGCCCCTTACGTCTTCAGTTCTTCCTCCAGCCACACGCAGGCGTCCAGGTCCAGGTGGTTGGTGGGCTCGTCCAGCAGCAGCATGAAGGGCCTGATAAAAAGCGCTCTGCGGGGGGGAGACGCCTGTCAGGACCGCAGCCACCCGGGGGCGCCCCCGGACAGAGCCAGGGCCAGGCTCCGAGGAGAACGAGGCAAGGAGGAAAACCTGGGCCCAAGAGCGGAGACGAGCGGCAGGAAACGGCCGAGAGAAGTGGGCGGTTGCCTGCCAGCCAGGGGGGGCCTCGGAGATTCTGCCCAGGGCAAGCACACGGCTTAGCCCCGCCGCGGGGCGGCCACACTCCAGCCAGGAGGCCTGGGAATCTCTCCTCGGATGAATCTCGGAACAGGAGAAGGGGACAGGCCTGGGTCCCGCCCGCGCCTGCGAGCGGCACGGCACCAAGCCGTGCCCCAGAGCCCAGTGACCGGACAGCAGCGCTGGAGCAGGGCCAGGACATCGGAGCTGCGGGAGGCCGGGCAGAGCGGCCGGTTAGCAGATGCGCCCTGGGGTCAGGCCACGGCAGCTGGGAACAGCAAGGACCAAAAGCGCTGAGGAACCCGGAAGGGTGGTGGTGTGGGCGGGGGGGGGGGGGGGAAACGGGGGGGGGGG
>JAOXYA010488675.1:0-15561 GCA_028565675.1 Sorex palustris | reverse complement strand
ACTTGTTGTTACTGTGTTTGGCATATTGAATACATCACGGGGAGCTTGCCAGGCTTTGCCATGCAGGCGAGATACTCCCAGTAGTTTGCCGGGCTCTCCAAGAGGGGCGAAGGAATCGAACTCAGGTCGGCCATGTTGGCCGCTTGCAAGGCAAACACCTTACCCACTGTGCTATCGCTCCAGCCCAGTAACCAAATACATAAATAAAAATAGGGGAGACTAATCTAGATAGAAAGCCTAATGATGCTGAGTGCAGAGAGAAACTGTGGGGAGGGCACACAGGCATGCCCTTGGGGTGAAAGGTAGATCTCTGAGTGGAGAGAGTTGGGGGACAAACCTGGCACAGTGCTCAGGAGCTGTTCCCAGCTCTGTGCCTGGGCGTTGTCCCTGGGGGGTGTCTAGGGGACCCTGGTTGTGCCAGGGGCTGCCTGCATGCAAACTCTGCTCAGTCCTTTGAGTTCTCTCTGGCTAGGTCGTTTTTTGGGGGGGACATACCCACCTCTGGGGCTGTTCCATGCTCAGGAGGGACCCCGATGGTGCTGGTGGGCCCCATAGCAGTGCAGGGGATCAAATTGAGGTTGGCAGGGGACAAAGCACAGCCCAGTACTATCTTGCCCAGATTTTTTTTTAATTTGTGAGGGGTTCCACACCCTGTGGTGCTCAGGATGGACTCCTAGCTCAGGGAGCTCTCCTGGCGGGCTCAGGTAACCTTATGGGGTGCTAGAGGTATGATCCAAGTCGGCCATGTGCAAGGCTAGCTCCCTACCCGCTGAACTATCGCTCCAGCCCCTCGGGCCCCTACCTCTCCAAGCTGTTATGGGTTCTTAATTTAAGGCTGGAGTAGAACTGAAATCCCCTTTAACTGTTGCTGAGTGAGGTGCAGGTTTGTTCTTCACTGAAGTGGTTGCCAGCAGTTGACACGTATCTGTGCTTTTTATTATGTGTCAATTCAAATGAATATTTTAACTTTTACACATTCTGCAGAGCAAAGTTCTCTGGTCAGAGGTGGCCAGAGAAAGTTCTCCCACCAGGCAGAGGGGGGTCAGCTGGGCTTTCTGGAGGCAGACAGAGCCCCCAACTGAGCAAGACACCCGTGGACACAGGTGTCACCCAAACTGCATCCTCGCCCAGAAGCTCTCGCTTCAGCAGGACAGGAACGCTCCCGGCAGACCTGCTAAGGTGACGAGCAGAGACGCTGCGGGCCTGGCCCCACCTTCTGTGAGGCAGGTTCTCAGAGGACTCCAGAGACACCACAGGGCACCGACGTGGAGGGGCCAACACTCCCCCTTCTCCTCTCGGGCATTTTCAGCTCCTCCACTCCCTCTCTGCCCTTCCCTTCCCTTCCCATTTCTTCACTCCACCTGTCTGAGCCTCCCAGCTAGCAGCTCCATCCAGCAAGCGGCCTCTGTCCTGGGAGCCCGGCCAAGGGCCACAGGGAGCTTCCTCCAGGCCCCAGCCCCGCTAGGAAGGAGTTTCCAGGGGCAGCTTCCTCCCAGGAGTGAGCCAGGGAGGAGAAAGGCCTTCCTGCCCGCTGGTAGTTCGTGGTAATGTCATGATTCTTTTGTGCTTTTGGGATTTGGAGGGATGCTGGCCCCAGAGTCATAGTCAACTGGGACTGTCGGTCAATGCAAGGACCCAAGCTTACAATGCCCTTCGATGCCCTTTGGCTCTGCCAGCCACCCAGGCCACCTCTGGCAGTGCTTAGGGTAACAGCAGTGCTGGAACCCAGGGCACGCCCCTGCATGAACTCCCAAGCCTGCTATAGGTTCTTTTATATCTTTTTAAAAATTTTTATAATTTTATTTATTGAATCACCGTGAGAGCAGTTACAAAGCTTTCAGGTTTAAGTCTCGGTCATACAGTGAAACACCCATACCTTCACAAAGTGCCCATTCTCCACCCCCAAAAACCCCAGTATACCCCCATCCCACACCCTCCCCCTACCTATGGGCCAGATGATTCCACATTACTCTCTCTCTACTTTGATTACTTTCAATATTTTGACACCTGACCCACCATTATTATTTGGGATTTTACCCCAACACTCAGATCTGCAGAAAAGGCAACAGTAGACAATGTTTTATATTGCTGGTTATGAATAATATATGATGTCGTGCAGCTGCAGTAGTGGCTGCGTGATTTAGAAATTCCAAAATTTTAACAATTAAATCTGGAGGGATTTCTGCCAAATCCTGCTGGGTTCCAAGATTTGTTCCTGAGTCTCTGGGATCATGGACATTAAGCAGCTTGATCAGGAGCCAGAGAGGCTGTTTGTGGATGGCGACTCGGGTCTCATTGGGACAGGGAGGAAAGGGCTGGCTACACCCCATCTGTGAGGCCCCGCATGTCTTGTCACTGCGGGCTCAAACCTGACTGTCCAGTGGCCTCTGGCAGATGGTGGCCACCGAGCCGCCAAGGGGAAACAGGCGGAGGGACAGCACCCTGTCCCCGCTGGGATGGCCCGGCAACAGTAACCTACTTGATCAGGAACCAGAGAGGCCATTCGTGGGCGGCGACTCAGGGTCTCGTTGGGACGGGGAGGAAAGGGCTGGCTCCACCCCCATCCCATGAGGCCCCGCATTTCTTGTTACTGTGGGCCCAAACCTGACTGTCCAATGGCCTCTGGCGAATGGTGGCCACCAAGCCGCCAAGGGGGAGCAGGCGGAGGGACAGCACCCCTTTCCCGCTGGGGTGGCCCGGTGACAGTAATACAGCTGCAGTAGTGGCTGCATGATTTAGAAATTCAATTTAGAATAGTGGCCTACTGCGCAGTCCGGACGCATTTCTGCCAAAAGCCGCTGGGTTCCGAAATTTGTTTCTGAGTCTCTGGGATCATGGGCATTAAGCGGCTTGATCAGGAACCAGAGAGGCTATTCGTGGGCAGCAACTCGGGGTCTCGTTGGTATGGGGAGGAAAGGGCCCAGATCCACCCTCATCCCGTGAGGCCCCACGTGTCTCGTCACTGCGGGCCCAAACCTGACTGTCCAGTGGCCTCTGGAGGATGGTGGCCACCAGGCTGCCAGGGGGAACAGGCCAAGGCACGAAACCTATTCCCATCTGGGGTGGCCCAGCACTGGTAACCTACTGCAGGGACCGGACGCATTTCTGCCAAAAGCCTTTGGGTTCCGAGATTCGTTTCTGAGTCTCTGGGATCATGGCCGTTAAGCAGTTCGATCAGGAACCAGAGAGGCCATGCCTCCAATTATATAGCTGAGCCAGAGGTGGTTTGTGGGTGTGTCTCCTACATACCTAACTTTCGGCTGTTTACTTTCTTGGTAAACTTTGCCCCAAGTTTTGGGAGTCTGACCAAAGGCACAAAAGCAATTTTGGGTTATCTGAAAGCCTGACGGTGCCATCAGGCTGCTGAAGCACTCGCCTCACAGGTACAAATTGGCGTCTGGCTGCATCATACCCCCTAATTTTTTTTTTATTCTTATGAGGAACAGTGAATGAATGTATTTGAAAAGTTTACACTCATTGACTCTTGTAATGAACCAGTAAGATGAAGCAACTTCTTTGTTTGCTTGTTTGTTTTCTAGTTTTGGGGCTACACGTAGCAATACTCAGGGCTTAGCCTTTTCTGCACTTCAGCAATCACTCCTGGCAGTGCTCCTGGGACAATATGCTAGCGATGGAACCATGTCAACTGAGTGAAAGGCAAATGTTCTACTGATTACTATTGCTCCAGCCCCAAAGTTTCTTTGCCTGAAAGGGTCAGAACTGCCATGCATGGATCCAAGTAACAGTACAGTGGGTAGAACCTCTGACCTGCAATTGGCCAACCTGGGTTTGATCCTTCACATTCCATGTGGTCACTTGAGCCTGCCAAGAGTGATCCCCTTAGCATAGAGCCAGGAGTAAGCCCTGAGCACTGCAGGGTGTGGTGCCAGGAGTAAGCCTGAGCACCACTGGGTGCCCCCCTCCAAACAAAACAATGCAAAATAAAAGAGCTGCCATGCAAATAACACACACTGGCTTTCAAAATGTTTATTGCAGCAATGATATTTCATCAGTCCTTAACACACTGACTTAACAAACTATCCTGCAGTTTGTTTTCTTTAAGACATATATACTTGTGAACCACCAGTGGTACATGCCAGCATCAAATATGTTAACCCATGCAAGTTACACCGAGTGTAAAAAGCGGTCAGGTAAATTTGCACATTGGATCTTTCATAATAATAAAGCAGGATATTTTAGTTCTTCATGATGTATTTGTGTCATACCTGAATCAGCTTTGCCTGGTGTGGGTTCGTCTTTCCCAAAGTGAACTTAGCTTTGGAGCTCCCTGGTGGAAGACACAATGCCTGTTCTAGAATAAGGGAGGAGGAGGCTAGATGTTGAGAAAAAGCACCAGGCAGAGTGAAGAATGCTAGTTGCCCAGATGAGCACCCCCAGGTTTTTGTTTTGGGGTAGGGGAAGGGGACCATGTGGTGCTGAGGATTACAGCTGGGCCTCCCACAGCCAAGTATGCACTTAACCTGCCCTGCTCTCAAGACTTCTGAGGAATTTTGCCATTAGGCAGCACTGTTCAGTTTTTCAGCACCTCCTGTCTCAGTTCTTGGAACAAAGACAAATTTTCTTTTTCTGGGAAGATCACTTGCTTTTGTATTGGAAAACTAGACTGTAGCAATGGATTACTATTTGCTTGATATTTTCTTCTTTGATGCTTCCGTAAGAGTAGTAAGGATTAATTGAGGTTTCCAGAATTAAAAAACGAAAGAACACATGTTTGGTGAGAAGGCTTTAGGAGATTATTGCTTCTCCTTTAAAACTACCTGAGGATAAAAAAAAGAAAGAAAAAAAGAAAACAGCAATCTTATAGATTACTAACACCCTGATTCCCTGTACGCCTCAGACTTAATTGTGGTAATTGGATACACTCTAGTCTCCAAATGTTTACTGTGAATTGGCCAGTATTTTGGTAAAACAGAAGCCAAGAGCTATTTTGGTTTTATTTTTCTTGCTTTTTTTCTGACCTTCTTCTTTCTCAGATAACCTGAACTTTCTACGAAGGTTTATAGCAGTTACAGCAAACAGGGGAACTTTGCTTTTGTTATGTCCTGGGAAGGGAGTTTCGCTCACACACTGACAGATCAGACTTGAGGATGCAAATGCAAGGTGTTCTTTATTGCTAGCTTAAGCTAGGCCCAAGTCTCATCCAACCAACGCAGTGGAGTCTTGACCAAAGACATATTGTCATATTGTTACATAAGCAGTGTTTGTCAGTTTTCCCAAGAGTTGCAGTGAAGCAGTCACAAGTCTTTGAACTAATTGTCCATGCCCACCTGCTGTGCCCAGAGATATCCTTATCATAGAACTAGCTAGAGGCATCTAAGGAATTTCCAGCTTTAGCTAAGGACAATCTCAGGGAATTCTTTGGGGAATTTGGGGAGGGGGAAAGGGGAAACAGAAACTTAGGCCTACTGTGTGTTTTGCTGAAGAGCAGCCTGTCATGTCACATATGAGGTTCTTTCTCGGCCTCACACTTTGTCAGTGAAATACTTCACTTGGAGCACTGTCAGATATGGTACTAAATTTTAAGGTAGGACTGGGGTGGGGTGGTGGTGGAGATTGCCATTGATAAGTAGGTATGGTTCACTGATCCCTTGAAGCTGAGAATCAAGACAGCTGAGTGTGAAGGACAACTGTATTTTTAAAAAAATTGAATCACTGGGGATGGAGCAATAGCATAGTGGGTAAGGTGTTTGCCTTGCACGCGGCCAACCTGGGTTCGATTCCCAGCATCCCATAAGGTCCCCTGAGCACCGCCAGGGATGATTCTTGAGTGCAGAGCCAGGAGTAACCCCTGTGCATCGCTAGGTGTGACCCAAAAAGCAAAAAAAAAAAATTTGAATCACTGTGAGATACACAAGTTGTTCATTATGTGTTTCAGTCATACAATGTTCCAATACCCATCGCTTGACCAGTGTGCATTTACCACCACCAATGTCCCAAATTTCCCTCCTGCCTCCCTTCCCTGCACCCAGAAGGGCTACTCTTTTGTAGCGTAAAGGGTCAAAATCAGCCTTTAACTATAGCCCAAAGATCAGGATAGTCCCAGGGCAAAAACAGTTTAGGTTTTAGAAAATAAACAGCCAGCAAAATGCCACAGGGAAGAGAGTAGGATAGTTGGGGGGTTTTCTAGATTTGGAGGGCAACACAGGGGAAAAAGTAGAATAGGAAAATGTCATGACCTTACACTAAACTCAAAGGGTACCTGCTGATTGGCTGTGAAACGTCCCGTTAAGGTACCCATTGAGTTTTGGTGTGTTTACCTCTTAAATTCTCTGGCAACTTGAAACAATGACTCAAGTGCAGGGAACCCCGATGGGGAGCAACAATGTATCAAATAAATGGTCAGCCTGTGCGGTCTTTCAGGGCTGTCCAGGCAATCCCAGAGCTTGGGCAGTCATGTGTTTGGCTCGTTCTCTGCCACCGACCCTGGCTGAACAGAGGTCCAAGGTGTCAATTCTATTGGCTTTATTCAAAAAAGCTGCTGCCTAAGAGAGCAAGAGTGACGAGGCAATCCCGGCGGGCAGACACTGCACCAAGACTGCACTCTCCTGGAGACTTGAAACTGATTCTTTTAGCACTTTGTCAGAGTTTACAAGGAACTCTTATTTCTTCTATGGGAATGCAGGGGCAGGAGTTCAGAATTTTGTTGTCCTTAAAATCCCCAAAAAGTTAAATATTACTGTGGGTGTTGAAAGAATCAATGGCCCTTTTTTGGACAGTGTCAGGGCAGGATGGCTTTTGGTTTACAGACATACTAGTCAGACATTCTACTGAAGCCTGAAGGCTTTGATGGGACAATGATACATTCACATTTCTGAGTTCCTTTATGAGTATTTGTGTGTCCCAAATGAGTGCTGCTAATTAATCTCCTTAGAGGAGAATGTCATTGATATAATGTCATGATGTTAGGGAATATTGGACACAGTTAAAATGTTGCCTGCAAAGATTAAGAGTAATCTTTAGGCTGTTGTGGTATCCCGGGAGCAGCTGCATAAAGGTATATTGTGGCCCTGTAGAGGTGAAGGCAAACTATCAAATAAATAAGCGACAGGCTTCGCAATAGAACATATTAGTTAAATCTATGATAGCAAAATACTTGCCAGTTGTTGATTGATAGACAGTAATTTCAGGAAGGTACTGGAGTCTTGAAGGATATGATCACAGCTTTTAAGTTGCAGTAACTTAACATTAGGCCCCATTCAGTCTGTCCAAGTCTAGTTCCATGCAAAAATGGACTGTTCAATGAGGAAGAAGTGAGGAGAGTCATTTCTCTAAGTAGGTCTTAGAAATAAATATTTTAACTATTTAAAGGATAGACTATTTTTTGTTGGTAGTGGAAAATATTAACTATTTTGACTAGATGGAGGGTCCATTGCATTAATTTATTAATCACTGGATCAAGATATTCATACTCATTATGACATATTAGGGCAGTGGCATGACTGGGAATTTTGGAAGGGTTTAGTTCTAATAGTCAAGGTGAGGCATACATATTTGTCCTCTATAAAGGAGGAACTTTGATGAAATGTACTGGGACTCCTAGTTTCAATTAAGTTCATAAAACTTTGCCAATTGGAATATTTTGTCAGAGGTTATGATATATTTAGAATCTGTTATTAAGAGCAAAAAAATCCTAACTTTTTAGTACCATTTTATTTTATTTAATTATTTTGGTGGTGCCAGGGATTTAACTCAGGTTTCATGCATACAAGGTTTGCACTTTACCCTATCATACTTCTTGCTTCCCTCCTTTTTATCTTTTGTTGTATGGTCTTTTGGAAAATTTGGATTTCTCTTTGTGTCAAATTGAAATAATTTGTTTTAGCTTTTGTTTGTATTATTTCCTATTATACCCAGACTTTGGGCTGGAGCGATAGCACAACAGTAAGGCGTTTGCCTTGCATGCAGCTAGCCCGGTCTAGCCGGGTTCGATTCCTCTGCTCTTCTCAGAAACCCCAGCAAACTACCGAGAGTATCTCACCTGCACGGCAAAGCCTGGCAAGCTACCTGCGAATACCCATATTCGATATGCCAAACACAGAAACAACAAGTCTCGCAAAAGAGTCATTACTAGGCTTGCTCAAGCAACTCGATGAATAATGGGAGGACAGTGCTACAGTGCAATCCAGACTTTATTTTTAGGGGTGTATGTATCTTCTGTGTGTGTTTGTGTCCTTGTTGTGGTTACTTGATAGTCTTTAATGGTAGGAGAGAATTCTTGAAACTGCTCATATTCATACATTTTCCAGAGAACTTCAAAGTAATATTAAGTTGACTGTGGTTAAGGATCACAGAGTAAAGTCAGATATTTTTGTCCCTCTGGTGTTGGGAATTGAACCCAGAGCATCATACATGAAAGGCTGGCTTTATACTACTGAACCATATTTCTGTCCCTTAAGTTGGGTTTGAATTAGCTCTTTTACTGTGCCAAAAGAATGTCATCATGAAATTCTGAGGATTTGGAACTTAGTTATGACAGAGGCATATGTAGCATAACAATAGAGGCATTTAAAGGTCTGGTGAACTGTTTTTTCTTGGAAGTGATAATCTTAGAACAATATGTAATGGTTACTCTTCCCTATGTTTTCCTTCCCTTCCCCTCCTTTGACCTTCTTTCCCTCCCTTTTCTTTCTCTTCCTTTCCCACTTTCCTTCCTTCTCTGTCCCTCTTTTCCCTCATCTTGCCACCTTGTCTTTCTCCCCCTCTTTTTATCATTGCCTTCCTTCCTCTTCTTACTTATGACCTAATAAATCAATCAGTGTCCAGATATGGATTCAAATGTTGCACCTGGTATACACTTTTTCCTGAGCACTTTAAACATTGATAACAGGGCCTGATTGAGATAACAATCAGTTTCTTTCCCCCAGAACTTAGCATCAATCACAGTTTTATTCATAGATCTATAGCTTGGTCTAGAATGAGATGCTCAAACACTGGTATACTCTTTGGAGATTCCCAGTACTATGCTTCTATTATTAAACGCCAAATATCAAAATTTCTGATTAATGTTGGCTAAGTCTATAACAGGGACTTGGTAGGACTCTACGCCTATAACCCAGCATAATTCAAAGTGCAAGCTTGCCAGCAAGCAGTAGCCCCATCCTACATCGTCTGCGCAGTTGTTTGCAGCCAGTCAGTAAGCCAAGAGCAGCAGATGAAAGCCCTCCAGTGATGGTCAGCATCTAAAAATTCCTACTCATACTGAGGATTTTTATAACTATTGCATATTTACATGCTGGATGCCCTCCCAGAATTTGTTATGGTTATCCAAAAGAAAGATGCCACACAACTGTCAGCAGAGCATGAAAAGTTTTATTACTTACATAGTGAGGGATTTGGGTGAGAACAGGGCAGGTTTTTCAAGCTGTATGAACATGGCTTGAGAACAAGAGAGGGAGAATGGCTAGGAAATTTTATTGTGGTCAGAGCTGGGTTTGATGGGGCTTTTTTGCATATAAAGTACCAACTTTTATGGTTTAACTCTACTGATGGCACCAAAGTATGTAGCACCTGGACCTTCCCCTACCCCCCACCCCAGTTTACCCTGATGGACAGAGGGAAGAGAAAGAGAAATGAGGCTTAAAAACTTAGCAATGGTGTCAGAGACATAGTCCAGCAAGTAAGTCACTTTCTTTGCATGCAGACAACCCTGGTTTGAACCCTAGCACTTCACATGGTCCCCTGATCAAGGGCAAGAATGATTTCTGAGCACTGGCAGGTGCTGCCCACAAATGAAAACAGAACAAAACTGTTAGCAGTGCAAATTGAAAGATGAAGTCAGCCCTCCTACTCATAGCTCTTATACTTAGGTCTTAGGTTCATTTTAGTTCATTTTTATACATGGTATATGGTCTAATTTCATTCTTCTTGTTTGCTTTCATTTTGGGGTGGGCACACACTTGGGGATGATCAGGCGTTACTCCTGGGTTTGCATTCAGGTATCCTGGTGGTGCTCAGGAAACTATATATGGAATTGGGGGATTGAACCTGGGTCAGTCGCATGCAAGTCACACACATCTTATCCACTGTACTATCTCTCTGGCCCCCAATTTCATTCTTTTGCATGTGACTGTTTATCCATGTGTGCTGAAGAGACTTTGGGGAGGGTGAGTGCTCTCAAGAAATGGTCTGGGTGCCACTCATGGTGATACTGGGCTGGATCGATGGCTCAGTGCTTGTGTCCAGCTGTGCTAGGGCCTATTAGGGACACCCCCTTTGCTAGGAGAACTTCTGCCATTCTGGGGACTGAACTCAGTACTCTGCACTTATAACCTTTTCTGACCTCTGAGCCTTCTCCATCACCCAGAGACTACTCTTTCTGTTTAACTTTTTAGACCAAAAATGGGTAATGTCTTTTTAGACCAAAAATGTGTAATGTCATTTTCTTGCCCAACCATTGCTAATTTGGTGTTTTATTTGCATATGTCTATGAGTTCTGTGTACATTGGTTTCTTAGTCAAGAGCCATAAATGCAGAGAAATTTATGGTGATATCCAGGCATTATTAAATAGGATGATTCAACATTGGATGGTAGTCTCACCCAGATTCTTGCAGATCTAGGAAAAGTGTCGTAAAGGTGAACTACTTTCTATCTGAAGTTTCAAGCCTGGATTCAAAGTTGCTGAATTTTGTTGATTTCTGAGAGTCCACAATCTCATTTTAAGTATGCCTGAGGCTGCCAAGTGTCTTTCTCATTATAGCTTGGTTACTGCTCCCAGAACTCCTTGGGAAAAACAATCACTTGCAAGATTCTGACTCTTTCTTTGTTACTATACATGTGACTTTTGGTTTGTACTCCAGCTTTTATTTTTCTTTTTGGGCTACACCCCGCTGTGCTTAGGGCTTACTCTTAGCTATGCACTCAGGGGTCACTCCATGCTTGGCTATACACCCAGGGCACATTATAGGATGCTAGGGACAGAACCTGGGTTAGTGGCAAGCAGGACAAGTGCCCTATGTGCTCCAGTGTTGATCTGGCCCCCTGTGCCCCAATTTTAAATTACAACACTAAGAGCAAAGATTTATTTACGATCTACTGTAAGAACTGCTGGTATGTGATCCAAAGGTCAAGAAGGGTGGTAGTCTTGATTCATGTATGTCGAAATAATAATAATGTCTCAGATGTCTAGATCGTGTTCTGTCCAAAATGAAAGTTCTTCCTCTGATTTTACAGGTTCTGTTTTTCATTTTCCTCAAAAGCTTTTGATCATTTAATTCAATTTATGGATTATCATACTGTCTCATGTCTGTTCTTTGTTTCATGCCACGGTCCAGATGTGAACCACAATTTCTTATTCTCAAAGATATTCTTGTGTGCCATTAATTCCACACAAGAATCCAGAAGAGAAAAAAAAAAAAGAATCCAGAAGAGGATGTTAGTTTAAAGGGCCTTGGTAGTCTGAGCACTGCTGGAGTGTCCCCTCCTCTCAAAAAAAAATTGGGGAGAGGAAAGTTGGGCTTATATGAAAGTAGTATAAAATGTTCTAATTAATGCAAGGGCTGGAGTCATAGCACAGAGGGTAGGGTGTTAGCCTTCCACGCAACCGACCTGGGTTTGATTCCTCTGTCCCTCTAGGAGAGCCCGGCAAGCTACAGAGAGTATCTGCCCTCAGGACAGAGCCTGGCAAGCTCCCTGTGGCGTATTTGATATGCCAAAAACAGTAACAACAAGTTTCACAGTGGAGACGTTACTGGTGCCCACCCGAGCAAAGAGATGAACAAGGGGAGTACAGTTTATTATTTTTACTATTTGGCTTAGGGGCCATACCTGGCAATGCTAAGGACTCTGTCTTCCGGAATCAGTCTTGGTGGGCTTGGGATACCATGTGGAATTAGGGTACCATATGGATTACGGGGTCAAACTTGGATTGGCTGTGTGCAAGGCAAATGCCCTATCCACTGTTCTATCTCTTTGTCTCAACACTTCCTGTTTTAGTAAAAGTTCCTAAGCAGAACTGGAGAGATAGTACAGCTGGTAAGGCCTTGCAGCGGCATCACATATGGTCCCTTTAGCACAGAGACAGGAGTAAGCCTGGAGCACAGCCAGGTGTGGCCCAAAAGCAAAACATAAAGGAGGCTCCTAAACTTAATTAGAGCAATCAGACTATATAATTTATTTGTTTATTTATTTATTTTGGTGCCAGAGGTTGAACCAGGACATCACAAATGCAAGGCAGGTACTCCACCACTGAACTTCAGAGTGGGCCTTCGTGATATATTAAAAATTATTCAGTGCAGGGCGGGTTAGGGAAGTAGGAAAGCATCATGTTCTGTCCTTCATATATCTTATTCAGAGTCTGCAGTTGTGTTTTTTTCTTTTTTCCCTGTCTTTAAATTAGATAAAAGTCATCTGGGGAGGAAAGAGACAGAATGGAGATGAAAAGAATGTAAATACTGGCTGGGGCTTATATATTCACTGACAGTTGAAGAACCCCTGGCCTGGTAGCTAGGTTTATGAGGGACATTCCTGAATATTACTTCACTAATGATTTCTCTATGATTGATGGGTAAAAAAACTAACAGTTTTTGAGATTCTGACAATCACTGTTCAAAAAATTTTAAAAATGTTTGTATTTATTGTCTTAAAATTTTTACTATATTTTAGGTAGGATGGTTACATTGATGCCAGAGTATATGATATTGATGTTCACAATCATTTCAACCTACCACCAAAGTGCCCACAACTTTCGACCACTGTCTCTGTGTTACCTCTCATCTGCCCTCCCCACCACCCATTATTAGTTTTGTAATACTAGTCAAAGGTTTTTCTTTAATAGTATTTTTCCTTGTTTTGTCTGTTCTTCACAGATGAGTGAAGTCATTCAGTTTTTGCCCTTCCTAGGAATTATTTTGCTTAATATGAACCCCTTCTGTTCTACCCATGTTGCAGTGAACAGCATGATTTTATCTTTTCTTAGAGCCTCATGATAGTCAGTTGTGCAGATATGCCACAACTTCTTTATTCATTTATCTGTCATTGGAAATTTGGGTTTCCATATGCTGGCTATTGTATTAAAGGGCTGCAATGAACAGAGACATCCATATCAGTCATTGTGTCAAACATTCTATAATGAAAAATTTACATATGTTGGAGAACCTTTATATAAAGTTTGTAAAGATTTCTCCTGCTATCTGAAATTCCTATTTAACATTATTAAAAGCTCCAAATGCTCCCAAGTAATTGAGTAAATCATATAAAGTATAAATGTTCTTTTTTGGACAGCAATATTTAAATTAACTAATTTATTTTTGTACAGCTAACGATCAAACCTAGGGCTTTATGCATGCAAGGAAAGTGCTTTACTGCCAAGCCACATCCCCAGTTAAAAATGATTAACTTGGGGGTAGAGTAAGAGTTATAAAAAACTGGGGCACAACTTTTGCAAAGAGGAGCCCTGGGTTTGATCCCTGGAACCACTTGGTCTCTGAAACACTGTGGGATATGCACCCAAATCTAAAAAAAATGTGTGGAGTTCTGTTGCCTACAAATAGGCTTTAAAGGAAAAGAACTGGGCTGGAGAGATAGTACAACAGGTAGGACACTTGTTTTACATGCAGCTGATCCAGGTTCAATCCTGGCACTGCATATGGTCCCCCAAGCCCTGTCAGGAGTGATCCTTAAGCAAAGAGCCAGGCCAAAGTCCTGAGCATAGCTGGATGTGGCACCAAAGCAAAACAAACCTTGAAGCTCTGAAGTCTGTCTTAATTTTATCTAGGGAAGGAAACTGACCTTGCAGACAATACATGTTCTTTTTTTTTCTCCTCAAATCCATTGGTGCTTGGGAGTGACCCCTGGCTGTGCTTCAGGGATCATGAGTGACGCTGGGGATTTGAACTGGGGTTTGCTGCATGCAAGGTGCTAGCATAATAACCCCTGTACTGTCTTTCTTGGACTGGAGTGATTGCACAGCGGATAGGGCGTCTTTTTTGCATGCGGATAACCTGGGTTCGATTCCTCCGCACCTCTTTGAGAGCCCGGCAAGCTACCGAGAGTATCTCCCCCGCAAGGCAAGCTACCCATGAGGTATTCGATATGCCAAAAACAGTAACAAGTTTCACAATGGAGATGTTACTGGTGCCCGCTCAAGCAAATTGATAAACAATGGGAGGGCAGTGCAATGCAGTGCTACTGTCTTTCTTATTCCCATTTTCAGATTTATGATAGATGATTGACAAACAAAAATGATGTTTAAGACCTTGTTGGAACAACTCCTCTGGAGCTTGGATGAACCTCCAATTGAGGATAGATGAACAAACAAATGAACATCAGAGAGATTAGTAGGAGAATGTATAAACAAATTCCACACACCACAGGGTTGTGTAAGCCCCTCACGAGCGCGGGTATGACCCGTGAAAGGATGTTCGTGGGCTCTCTGGTGGCTCTCTCTCACCGACCATGTTCAGTGCCCTCGAGCTGCTTCTCTACATGGAAAGGCTGTTGCCTTGGACGAGGGCCAAGCTGTTTGCTGATTGCCGTTTATTCAATCTCTCGTCTCTCCCAGCTCTCTTTCTCTGTGTCTATCTTGTAACCGCGCTATTCTTTTTTCCCGCTGTATCCCTCTCTCTCTCTTTCTCTCTCTCTCTCTGCTGTCTCTGTAACCATCTCTTCTTCAATCCCCCTGCAGCGACCTTCAATCAATTCCTTCCATTGATACATTTCTCCAACAACCAATTCATTCCTCCAATCATCAATCTCCTATTCAACAATCTCCTCTCAACAATACCCCCTTGTGCCCAGCCACTCTTTTTATCCTCTCATCACACCTCCCCAACCAGGCCTCCCCACGGGAAGCGTGATTAAAAATGTTTTTTCCAGACTTCTCGGCCACCTGCAGCCCGTGAGGGCAAAACAGCCTTTAAGTGTGTTTCTCCTCTCCTTAGACCTGCAACTTAATCAGCCTCTTTAATTCTCCTAATATTTACCATTCTGAATGGACACAGTAATAGACACTTTTAGGCTTGTAGGGTGACTCTCCTGGGGACATCTTACCACAGACTCAGAATACAGTGCTCAGGCCAGATCAATCATTCCTAACCCCAGCAAGGTCCAACTCTAGTTCTTACTTTTGGATCATGACAGAATTTGTCCATGACGAAGCTCTTATAGTTAAGCATTAGGGCACTTTGTCTACCACTTGCCCTGGTCCCATCTAGTCCCTCGCTGGGAACCTGCTTTTCGGGATCTATGAAGTAAGAGCAATTGAGGCTCAAGAGAGCAGATGTCCAGGAGGTAATATTATCTGGAGTCAATCAACTCCCAAGCCACACGCTTGTCTTTTTAACTGTCTTCCTGTAACCATTCAAAAAGCAATTGCTCTGAAATAACTAACCATGCAAAGGACATTAAGGAGAAGGGAAAGACAATATTTACAAGTCAGAGTTTGATCAGGAGACAAAGGTAATTGATAGGTTGGGGGGGAAGTCAACAAACTCAAGCTTCCAGCACCAGAGAGAAAAGGCAAACCAACCATTGTCCTACAGAAGAAGCCAAACTTGAATAGCACACACATATGGAATTTATGTGGCTGTAAATTCTAAATAAAA
>JAOXYA010488667.1:0-15562 GCA_028565675.1 Sorex palustris | reverse complement strand
AGCAGCAATTTTGGGGTATCTGGAAATCTGAAGGCGCCATCAGGCTGCTGATGCACTCGCCTCACAGGTACAGATTGACCTGCTGGCGGCACCATACCCCCCTCGCTGCCTTTTTGACATGCATTTCCCTAATTAAGAAGCAGTGATGTCCTGCTTCTTAATCTTGCCACTGTTTCCCTTGCTGTTTGGGCTTTCCTTGTGAATGGGATTGTTCTCCTAATTTCTCCTCATAGTTTGCATATGAAAACATAGTTTATATGTTGATTTATGTTTGCTGGCACCTTTTTAGGTGGTTGTTTGGGCTGCATCCTGTGGTGCTCAGGGCTGACTCCTGGCTCTGTGCTCAGGGGTCACTCCTGGTGGGGCCCAGGGAACCATACGGGGTGCCGGGGATTGAGCTTGCCTTGGACATGTGCAAGGCAGGTGCTCTACCCACTGTACTGTCTCTCTGGCCCTGTATCTTGACGTGTTATTGAACTAACTTCATTTCTTTTTTTCTTTGCCCCCCCCCACCCCCTCTCTTTTGTTACCCTCAGCAGTACTCAGGGTTACTCCTGGCTGCACTCAGGAATCACTCCCGAGGGATCATTCCTGGTGGGCTCCTAGGGCCACATGTGGTGCTGGGTTCAACTCTGGTCAGTCGATAATTCTGACTTCATAGACCGATTTTGGAAATGTTTTTCTCTCTCTGATAATTTGGAAGCATTTAAACAAGATGGGTATTATTCTTCAGATGGTTTCCAGTACTTAGTCATCAGTGTTCTGGACCCAGCTGGACTTGGTCGCTTCTGTTTGTTTCCAGGGTGGTGTTCTGGGCCCTCAGGCAGCTCCTGGCCCTGTGCTCCTGGTGGCTGGGGCACTGTGAGGCCTTGGTCGGGCTTGCTCTGGCCTGTGGAGCCTGGGGCTGTGGCTCTTGTGCTTCTTCTACCCTTAGGGGCTTTGGCTATTGTTGCAGTGTCTATGCTTAGGATGCTCCAAGCTTTCTCCCGTCAGTTTTCGGTGGGGGGGGGGGGGGTATTATGATTACAGAAATGTGTCTGTTCCTCTAGGCTGCTCAGTTTGCATCTCTCTGTGCATAGCAGTGTTTTAGGATTCTTTGTATCAGGTGTTTTGTGATCCTTTGTATCAGTTTTCTGTTGTAACTTTCTTACACTTGTAATTTTTTGTTTTGCTTTGGGGCCATACCCCCTGTGCTCCGGGGTCACTCCTGGAGGAGCTTAGGGGCCACCATATGTGGATTGAACCTGGGTCTGCCACATGTAAGGCACATCCCTTACTGCACTCTCTGGACCCTTTTTTGTTTTGTTTTTTGGTTTTTTTGGGGGCACACCTGGCAGTGCTTGGAGGTTACTCGTGGCTCTGTACTCAGAGTTACTCGTGATGGGCTTGAGGTACCCTATGGGATGCTGGGGATTCCTCCCAGGTCAGCCGCATGCCAGACAGGAGCCCTGCCCACTGTACTATGTCTCTGGCCTTGGACTCTTGTTTCTGATTTCATTTCCCTTTTGTTTGGAGCCCACACCTGCTTGTGCTCGGGGTCATTCCAGAGCGTGGAGGACTAGGTGGTACTGCGGACGCTTTGGTACGCAGAGCCTGCACTCAGCCTCTTCTGCTAGCTTTCCAGCCCATGCTTCTGATGATTTCTTATTAGTTTTCTCTTTGATGAACCTACTAAGGTTTTTTTCTTTAAAAATAAGGGCAGGCAGGGGCTGAGGCGATAGGACAGTGGGGTGTGCGTTTGCCTTGCACACGCCAACCCGGGTTTGATTCGAGTAGTTCCTGAGTGCAGGAACCAAACATAGATGTCCAAAAAGCTCAGAATGTCCACACTTCTTTCCTCAAAATTACCTATATCAAGACAAA
Source organism: Sorex palustris (assembly GCA_028565675.1). Taxonomy (NCBI): domain Eukaryota; kingdom Metazoa; phylum Chordata; class Mammalia; order Eulipotyphla; family Soricidae; genus Sorex; species Sorex palustris. The sequence goes on along the minus strand of JAOXYA010488667.1, from coordinate 13,699 downwards.
TCAAGGTTATAAGGCATTTGCCTTGCATGAAACCAACCCAGACTCGATCCCCAGCATCCCATATGGTCCCCTGATCACTGCCAGGAGTAATTCCAGAGTGCAGAGCCAGAAGTAACCCCTGAGCATCACCAGGTGTGACCCAAAAAGCAAAATAAATTAGGGCAGGCCATCAGGACCATTCCTGGTAATATTTGGGGGGTCACCAGGGCCAAAACAGTATTTGGGGGCCCACGTCATCCTGGAGAATGAAGCCAGGACCTCACCTACACACAGCCTGTGCTCTGCCGTGGTCACATCCTGCCCCTCCACAGCAGGAGGCACGTACCCCAGCCCTGCACTGTCAGAGCGTTCTGTGCAGAGAGCAGAGATCCTCTTTTCTTCTTTTTTTTTTTTCTTTTTGGGTCATACCCAGCGATGCTCAAGAGTTATTCCTGGCTCTGCACTCAGGAATTATTGCTGATGGTGCTCAGGAGACCATACGGGATACTGGGAATTGAACCCGGGTTGGCCGCATGCAAGGCAAATGGCCTCCCCGCTGTGCTAATCACTCCAGCCCCAGATATCCTCTTTGGAGTGGAAGCTTTCCTGCACATGTGTTAAGCCCATCTCTCCAAAGACTTCGTTTAATGACTTTTCATGTGTGTGTGTGTGTGTGTGTGTGTGTGTGTGTCCGTGTCCCCTCTCCCTGTTTGCTTCTCTCTTGTCTTATGGATCACATTTCCTGGTGATTCTTTTTTTGAGGGGGTGGGCCACCCTGCTGTGTTTAGGGACTACTCTTGGTGCAGTGCTCTGGGGTGGTTTCTGGCAGTGCCCAGGGAATCGTGGTGCTGGAGACAGGACCTGAGCCTCTTGCACGCAAAGTGTGAATGTGCCCCAGTCCCAAGAGCCCTTTCTCTGGCCCTTCCTTGATGATTCTTTTATTCTTTTTTTTCTGTAAAATTTTCTCCTCCAAAATTTAATTTTGTGGATATCATTTAAGGGGTACCCCCCATCATTTTATAGTTTTTGTTGTTGTTGTCGTTTGGGGGGCACTGCCCACAATATGCAGGGGTTTACTCCTGGCTCTGCACTTGGAATTACTCCTGGTGTGCTTGTGGGACTATATGGGATGCTGGGAATAAACCTGGCTCAGCTGCTGCCAGGCAAGTGCCCTCCCCGCTGTACTGTCCCTCCGACCCCCTCATTTTATACTTAAAAAAAAGTTGCGGGCTTGAGCGATAGCACAGCGGGTAGGGCGTTTGCCTTGCACACAGCCAACCCAGGTTCGATTCCCAGCATCCCATATGATCCCCCGAGCACCGCCAGGAGTAATTCCTAAGCGCATGAGCCAGGAGTAACCCCTGTGCATTGCCAGGTGTGACACCCCCCCCCCAAAAAAAAGAAATTCCTGGCTGGCTTTTTTTTCTTCAGTAGAATGAACCTTCCATTCCACTCTTTCCTAGTCTGTAGTTTCTCCTCCGAAGCTTGGTGAAAGGGACTTGCCCCCAGCCGCTTCACTGCTTTGTTTTGAGTTTTGGTCATTTCACCTTGATTTGTCTTACTTATTTATTGACTCTTTTGGTCACACCTGTTGATGTCAGGGGTTACTTCTGGCTCTGCACTCTGGAATTACTCCTGGCAGTGATCAGGGGACCATATGGGATGCTGGGGATCGAATCTGGGTTGGTTTCATGCAAGGCAAATGCCTTAAACCTTAATTTGCCTTGATATAGGTAATTTTGAGGAAAGAAATGTGGACATTCTGAGCTTTTTGGACATCTATGATTGGTTCTTGTACAATGTGCGTTGTACTGTTTGTTTTGTTTTGGGGTCACACCCAGCTGTGCTTAGGGCTTACTCCTGCCTCTGTTCTCAGGGATCACTCCTGGCAGTGCGCAGGGACCATATTGGGTGTCAGGGATGGAATCCAGGTCGGCTGCACACAGGGCAAGCACCTTACCTGCTGTTCTGTCTCTCCGGCACTCCCATTTTGTTGTTGTTGTTAGGCCACACCTGGCAGGATTTAGGATTCTTTTCCTAGCTCTGTGCTCAAGGATCCCTCCTGGCAGGGCTCAAGGGGCCATATGGCGTGCCTGGGATTGAACCCATTGGCCGCGTGCAAGGCAAACAGTCTTCCTGCTGTACTATCTTTCCAACTCCTGAGATTTACAATATTATTAATCATATTTAAAGTACAATGATAGGACAGCAGGGAGGGTGTTTGCCTTGCACGCGGCCAACCAGATTCAGTCCTTGGCGTATCTCACATACTTCCCCTAGCTCATCAGGAATGAAGCCTGAGCACTGCTGGGTTTGTAGCCCCCCAAACCAAAACAAAACCCAAAAAAACTCAACCCTACGTTTTATGGGTCTGTCATTCCAGCCCACACCCCCACCAATGAGTATGCCTGGTGTCACTGCCGGCCTGACCTTAGACTCTGCTCCCTTGGCTGTCCTGACCCACTTGACCTTGCAGTGGAGGGGGCTGGAATGATAGTACCGCTGGGATGCATTTGCCTTGCATGCGGCTGGCCCAGGTTCAATTCCCTGCATCCCATATGGTCCCCAGAGCACCGTTAGGAGTAATTCATGAGTGTGGAGCCAGGAGTAAACCCTTAGCATTGCCAGGCATCACCCAAAAAAGAAAAAAATCATCTTCCAGTGGAATTGGATCCTTCTAGACGTTTTTAATTTTTTTGTCTTTTTCCTTTGCTTCCATTTGCATCTTTGCTATTATTTTGTCTTCAACTTCTCTTTGAGCTTGAGTATTCTTGTCTTGATTCACTGTGCTTTCCCTATATACCCAGTGTCTCTGGAAAGACTTGTTTTAACTTTTCCAGTCTTTCTGGTGCCATTGTCCTTGTAATCTCGTCGTCATTCTTCCTTTGACAGTGGGAACTGGCTGAGAGTCTTCGGGTGCTGAGCCCAGCCAACTCTCAGTCCCCATGTTGCCCCCGCCTCCTGCTCCATCCTTAGATCATTAGCAAGAGTGATAGTTTTCTTTGAGGAATTCCTTCTTACAGTGTTTGCCTGTAGAAATTGCCTTGCACACATCTGGGTTCGCTTCTTTTGCTTTCCTGCAGGTAATGCTGTGATGTTAGCGTTGGAATTCTCCTTTTGGGTGGGATTGGGGGGAACCACACCAAGCCGTGTTGGGGGCAGCTCAGTGGACAATGGGATTCTGGGAGTCAGACCCTTGCCTCTGTCTTGCAAGGTGAGCTCTCTCCTCAGGAACCACCTCTCTGGCCTTGGACTTGGCCTTGTCCTTGGTCAGTTTATGTGACTGACCAGGAAGCCCAGGAGAATCCTCCTCTGGCAGGGGCTGGGAGGGCAGCATCTCAGAGATTTTTGCTTGTTCATTTTTTTACCACACCTGGCAGTGCTCAGGGCTTCTTCCTAGCTCTGCACCCAGGGATCACTCCTGATGGGGCTCAGAGCACCATATGGGGTGCCAGGCTTGCACTCAGGTCAGGTGTGTGCAAAGGAAGCACCTGCTGTCCTCTCGCGGGTTCCTGGTGTGGGAATGCCTCTTTTTCTGTCAGAGGCAGGAAAGTATAAGGGGAAGTGTCTTTTCCCACAGAACCGTCGCGAGTTTAGGATTTGGTGTGAAACAGAGCAGTCTTGGGTGAGCCACCGATGCCTCTTGGCACCACGTGGATCGCTAGCTCTAGCCCATCTCCTGCCCAGAATGCGCATGCACTGCAGACTCAGCTTTTGGGTCTATTAGCAAAATTAAAAGTAAACACAAGTGCAGGGTTGAGTGGCCAGTACGGTTTCCGTCCCTCTTGCTTCAGCCATGTGCTCTCTATTGGTGACATGCAGACAGCTAATTCGGGGAATTGTCATCTGTTCTCTTTCAGGCCACGCAGAAGGATTCTGCATGATGTGTACAATGCAGGCGCACATCACCCAGGCACTCAGTAATCCTGGGGACGTTATCAAACCCATGTTCGTCATTAACGAGATGCGGCGTAAGTACTCGTGATAGGAGTTTACATGAGCATTTATTAGCTAATTGCTCTTAATGGCTCAGCTGGTAAAAGATGAGCCCCTTGTGTCCTACAGAAGCAGTTTGTCCTAAGTGCTTATGTCTTTGATTAATAATCAATTTTTAGGAAAACATTTACTCTGTACAATTTGAAACATAAAGCACAAGACTCTATAATAGAAAAGACGTGAGTTTCACATAATCAATTAATATTTTTTTTGAATCTCAATTTGTTAGTCATGTAACTAGTAATTGATGATCAGTGCTGGGCTGGCTGTGACGGCTGTCCGGCCGGGCCTGAGGATAGACTCCAGGGCTCTGCTGGCGTGGGACTCACTCTCGGGCTGGGGTGCAGAGAGCCCGTGCCCCCAAGCGCCAACCCTCCCCGACCACACTGGATTTGTGTACCGAGTAATAGTAACTCTTAATATTGTCCCACGGGTTTCTTTAAATAGCTTTGAATTGGGTTCAGGCCAGTGAACGAATACATAGTAGCAGGAATTACCAAAATAAAGTTAAGTATACTCTTGAAGAAAAATTAGTACTGTTTTAAATTACTTAAAATATTTCCTATTGTAGTAATCCTGTTACGTTGCATGAAATTTTCTTACACATGTTTTGCATATGTTTTGCAATGAACTGCATCATCTTAATGAACGAAGTTGAAATGAAAAAAACGCATGCAAAAAAATGTCCTCAATCTGGTATCTAGCTGGGTAATTATAGTGGTGGATAATTATAGAGTGACAAACTATAATCCTTTTGCTTAAAAAGCTGCTAAAGATTAAAGAGGTGTTATATTGGCCCTCAGCATTATTAGCAGACTATAGTAGACAATGCAAGAATTTTGGGGTTTTTTTGTTTGTGGTGGTGAGGGCTTTTTTTGTTTTTTTATGGTGAAGATGGTCACACCTGGAAGTATTCAGGGGACCACAACATGCCAGCGATTGATTCCAGAGACTTATACATCCAGGGCATATGTTTTAATGTTTGAGACATATCTCTGCTGGAAATCCTGTTTCTTTTTTGGGTGTGCTCTGGGCTTGCTCCTGGCTCTGCACTCATGGATCACTCACTCCAGGGGGTACTTTGGAGATCATGTGTGGTGCTGGGGATTGAACCTGGGTTGTATGCCTGCAGGGCAAATGCTTTACCTACTGTACTATCACTCGGGCACTGAAAAAAAATTTAAGCTATTGAATCCTGGGCCGCGGCAATAGTACAGCATAGGTTGGGCACTTGCCTTGCACGTCGCTGAGCCCCAGCACCCCATATGGTCCCCCAGGCCCTCTAGAAGTGATTCCTGAGGAAGGAGCCGGGAGTAAGCCCTGAGCACCACTGGGTTGGTCATCATAAAAAACAAACAAAAAAACCATCCTCAAACTATTGGATTCTAGCAAAATTTAGCTGGTATTTATTTAATTTTAAATGCTGTGTGGATATGAGTTCAATTCCTCCGCCCCTCTTGGAGACCCCAGCAAGCTACCGAGAGTATCTCTCCCGCAAGGCAAAGCCTGGCAAGCTACCCATGACGTATTCAGTATGCCAAACACAGTAACAAGTCTCACAATGGAGACGTTACTGGGCCCACTCGAACAAATCAATGAACAACGGGAGGACAGTGTGACAGTGCTACTGTGGATATGATTAATTTTTTTCCCTTTCCTTTACTGTTTGCTTTTGAGTCACAACTGGTGGTCCTCCACTATACCCGGCCCAGAATTAGGTCGTTCCCGCCGAATGGGCTCCAGCTGCGAATGTACCCAGGCCTTTGTGCATCTCCCCCACCTGGGATTACTATCTCAGATGGTCTTCAAGAAAATGTCTTTGCTCTGGGTTTGCGTATGCATATGAACAAGCACTTATATTCAGTTGAATCATAGCATTGCCATGTTTCTAGATCTGAATAATTAAAATATTGGTGATTTCAAGTAATTCAAGCTGAAATATATACATATGCAAATATTTACCATATTTTTGTATGTTATTACAATATTTTACTATGTGTGTGTGAAGCAAAATAGTATTTTTTGTTTGTTTGTTTTTGGGCCACACCTGGCAGTGCTCAGGGCTGACTCCTGGCTCTGCAATTAAGGATCACTCCTGGCAGACTCATGGGACCATAACGAGTGCCAGGGATTGAAACCGGGTCTGCCATGTGCAAGGCAAATGCCTTACACATGGTACTATTGCTCCGGCCCCAAAGCAAAATATTTTTTATTGAAAGAACTTTAGAGATGTGAGGGGAGTGGAAGAGAGATAACTGTTTAAGAGCGAACACACATGTCTTCAGAAGGGAAAGGGAGATTTTATTTCTGTGTGTTTATGTCATTTGTCTTGAAACCATTTAGTCCATTCAAAGTAGGGCTGTGGGCTGGAGTGGTAATATGGCAGGGCACTTGCCTTGCATGCGGCTGACCCAGGCCCCATCTCTGGCACCACAGATCGTCCTCCAAGCCTCAGCAGGAGTGATCCCTGGGCACAAAGCCAGGAGTAAGCCCTGAGAACCACCAGATCTGACCCCAAATGCCAACCACTAAAACAAGATGTGCCGAGGGCCAGGGAAGGAGCCAGGGCAGGATGCTTACCTTGGGTGTGTGTGGCTACAGGCCCCCTCCTGGGCACTGCCAGCAAGAAAAGAGAAAATGGGGGCTGGAGAGAGCAAGGTAGAGAGCAGGCTTTGGAGGCATGAGACCTGGGTTTAAATCCGGGAATAGCTCCTGAGCGCAGCCAGGTTTGGCAACAAACAGAACAAGGGGAAGTTACAGTGTGTCAGAGAATGGTCCCCAGGTGATCTGGATATGACTGAGATTCGGGCATGTAGATCTGCATGGGTTGTCTTGAGGAATCTAGCTCCAGATTTAAGATGTGTTGAACATATTATTGAGGCATTAAATCCAGCCCTTGGAATCACTCCAGTGTCAGGGCTGATCTGTGGCTTGCAGGGACTGCGGCCTCTGGGCACCTGGAAGAGCCTAGTTCTGGCTGTTCTGGAGCTCATCTGTCTGAGTGCTATTTTGTCTAAAGCGAGCATGTTCTAGCGTCCCTGTGGTCTGAGGTGCGGCTTGGACTCGCTCGCTGTAACAAAGCATTGTCTTTACAGGGATAGCCAGGCACTTCCGTTTTGGAAACCAAGAAGATGCCCACGAATTCCTGCAGTACACTGTCGATGCTATGCAGAAAGCTTGCCTGAACGGCAGCAACAAGTAAGCACAGGGGCTCAGGGTCGGGGCAGGGCTCCCGGGGCCTCGCTGCGCGTCGCCCACTGCTTTGGACAGGCATTCTTTTCAAATAATGATCAGCATTATTTGAAAGCGAGGGAAACTTTCCATGGTCTAGCAGTTTGAATTTTATTGTAGATGGCAGGGAAATAAACATGAACATGCTGTTGATACTGTTTAGTTCCTGAGTACAGTTAGACCTCACTTAACATTGTGGGCCACGTCTGTCAGTGCTAGCTGGAGCAGATGCTAACTTAAGAAGATAGCTGGAGAGCTACACTGGACCCCTGCAGGGTGGGATTTTGTTCTGTGTTGGTTGGCTGTTTTCCCCTCCACATTCTTACAAACAGGATTGTAAAGAAGGTCGAATAGAATGACCCTGTTCATTATCTCAGTCCCAGACTTGGAGCTGACTCTCCTTTCTGGCCATGCCTGGCCCTCTCTCCTTCCACCTCTAGCCTCCAAAATCTCTGTTTGCTCCCTGAATCTTCCTCCTGGTCAGTTCCCAGTTCCTGCAATTTCTTTCCTAAAACCTAAATGCAAACTCAAGAGGAAGATCCGGGAAGCAAACATAACCAGACCTGACCCTCCTGGTCAGTCTCCTGCCCAGTTCCAGCGCAGGGGCATCAGGCAGGCTCTGGCACTCCCAGATGTGCCCATCCCACTCACTTCTGGCTGCAGGCCTCACCCCCGCCTACTGCCCCACCGCCCCACACCTCACTCCCTTATCAGGATAAGACTCTAGTGCCTTTTTACCGGAGGCTGTGCCGGGCAAATTCTTGAGATGTGCAGGCATTTGGCGTCCGTAGCATCCTGACTCCTGCTGGACTCTTATCACTGCTTGCCTGTCTTTCAGGTTAGACAGACACACCCAGGCTACCACACTTGTCTGTCAGATATTTGGTGGATACCTGCGATCAAGAGGTAAGTGTGGGTCAAGGGGCCCTGCTCTCTGGGCCTCCCCTCCAGGGCTCTTGCCCAGGGTGCCTCTGTCTATCCAGTTGTCCTGGCCACATACTGTCCACATCCGCAAACTTGAAGTCTTTCAGCATTTCCACACCCAGGTTTTCGGTAGCCGTAGGCCCTTGAGTTTAGTTCCCAACTGGAAGCTCTCAGGGACTTTCTGGTTTGTTTGTTTTTATCACCATCAGCTCCTTGGTGAATATCCTGTAATTTGCCTTTACGTTCTGACATATGTGGGCAAATATTTAGAGTATCTGAATCAAAGTGGGTCCTGCCATGTTGTCTTTCCACGTGGCCATTCCAGCTTACATTCCCACCAGCAATATGTCGGGGCCAAATTTATGACGTTGGACCAACACAGTGTACTGTTAATATTTTCCCCAATACTATATAAGCAGAATGTACCTTGTTTTCATTTTTTTTTAAATCTGATAGCAGTGATTTTGTGTTCTGTCGTTTTCAACAGTCGGGCTGCCATAGTGACTGCATTTTGCTTATCTTTGCATTTTTTTTTATTACAGTCAAATGTTTAAATTGCAAAGGTGTTTCAGATACGTTTGATCCGTACCTTGACATAACATTGGAGATAAAGGTGAGTTTGAGGATTGGGCTAAAATTTGAAGAATCATCCATATTTTATATAACCATAGTTTGTAGTTTAGAACATACTTGTTGGAGAACATGAATTGAAAATTTTAATATGCTGACTTTTTTTTTATCCAAAACTGCTTAAGATTGTGGGGATCACACTAGGCAGTGCTAGGAAGGGTGGTGAGCTGGGATCAGACCCAGGGCCTAGATCACACGAGGTGTGAGTGAGCACATTCCCTACTCTGAGACTCTCTCGAGTGCTGTGGGCAGTGATAGTGCAGCAGGTGGGATGCAGCTGGCCTTGTGTGCGGCTCACCAGGCTTCATCCCCGCACCCCAGAGGTCCCCCCAAGTCACACTAGGGGTCACCCCAGCAACATTCGCATTGGGTGTGGCCCCAGAAAACAAATAGAAAGAAGTGCTTATTTAGTCACCATAAGATATCTCAGCACAATCTTTAACCTTTCCTTTAAGGACCTTAATAAAATTAGATTCAGGTGCCTATAGGAATCAGTTTTAGATGCTTTTTTTTAAAATCCCTTCTTACCTCACACCTAGCGATACTCAGGTGTTACTCCTGGCTCTGCACTCAGGAATTACTCTTGGCGGTGCTCAGGGGACCATATGAGATACTGGGAATCGAACCTGGGTCAGCCACATGCAAGGCAAAAGCCCTACCCGCTGTGCTGTCACTCTAGCCCCATGATGCTTTTTATTCTTTTTTTTTTTTTTGGCTTTTTTTTGGGGTCACACCCAGCGATGCACAGGGGTTACTCCTGGCTTTGCACTCAGGAATTACTCCTGGCAGTGCTCGGGGGACCATTTTGGGATGCTGGGAATCGAACCCGGGTTTGGCCGCGTGCAAGGCAACCCCCCTCCCCGCTGTGCTATCGCTCCAGCCCCCAACCCAGGTTTGATCCCCGGCACCCATATGGCCCCCTGGCCTGCCAGGGGTGATCCCTGAGCACTGCTGGGTTTTGTCCAAAAACCTACAAAAGGAAAAACATTTGTTTTGGGGGCTTGTGGACCTTCCTCGCTGGTGCTTGGGGGTCTTCTAATTCTGGGCTCAGGGATCGCGCCCAGCCGCGTTTGCCCTGAACTCTCTCTGGCTCTTGGTGTTTCTGCTCTCGTATGACAGCTGTGTCCGGGCCTGCACGGGGACAGTCCCTAGTGACGTGCTGCCGTGAGTTCTGCTCTCTCAGTTGAATTCCGGTTTATCACGCAGCATTTTCATACACTTGAAAAAATGTTAAGAAGACACATTCAGTCTAAATTTAGCGCCGGGGAGAAAGTGGGGTGTGCTTCCAAAAGTAGGGCGTGCTTGTGGAGTCAGACTTGGCAACAGCTGTCTGGGCGCCCCCTGAAGTGGAGGGGAGAGACTCGCCAGGTGGTGCTATTAACTATTATAATGACGTGACTCAGTCCTTTAAGCAGCTTTCTGCCAACAAAGAATGGGAAAGCTTAAAACGATTTTCCCAGGGTCCTTTATTGGAGGTAGGGCGGTTGCCTTGCACGCGGCCGGCCCTGCCGACCTGGGTTCGATTCTTCCACCTCTCTCGGAGAGCCCAACTAGCTACCTAGAGTATCTTGCCGCATGGCAAGCTACGTGTGATGTATTCAATATGCCAAACACAGTAACAACAAGTCTCACAATGGAGACGTTACTAGGCCTGCTCGAGCAAACCGATGAACAATGGGAGGACAGTGCTACAGTGCTATTTTATTTATTTATTTATGTATTTATTTATTTTTTCTGCTTTTTGGGTCATACCCAGCAATGCTCTGGGTTACTCCTGGCTCTGTACTCAGGAATCACCCCTGGCGGTGCTCAGGGGATCATATGGATGCTGGAGATCCAATCGGGGTGGCCGCAGGCAAGGCAAACACCCTCCCCACTGTGCTATCACTCCAGCCCTGGTTGTTTTTTTTTTTTGGTCACACCCAGTCCTGGCTCTGCACTCAGGAGTTACTCCTGGCAGTGCTCAGGGGACCATATGAGATGCTGGGAATCGAACCCTGGTCGGCCGCGTGCAAGGCAAACGCCCTACCCACTGTGCTATCGCTCCAGCCCTCGTCCTTTATTTTTTAGTGTTGAGGCCACACCCAGTGATGTTTGGGGCTTACTTCTGGCTCTGCACTTGGGAATCACTCCTAATGGTGCTCATTGGAGGTGGGGGGGGCACATGGGGTGCCGGGGATCAAACCCAGGCCAGTCACATGCATGGCAAGTGCCCTACCCCCTGTACTATCACTCTGACACCCCCCCCCCGAGTCCATTATTAATAAGCCTTTTTCGCCCTGTCACCATAGCAGCGGAAAAGGTGGTTAACTTAAGAATGAGGTCCAGATGGTGTTCGGCAGTTTGGCCATCATGTAAAGTGATCAGTGTCGCTGTCTGCCCCGGCCCACAGCTGCCAGTGCTAGAGCAGATCCTCGGGGAATGATTTTACCAGGAAAAAGAGGAGAATTTATGACCAATAGATCCTTTTTCTTTGGGGGGAGGGGAGAAGCCCACACTGGTGATGCTCAGGGCTGACTCCTGGCTCTGCTCTCAGGAATCACTCCCAGCGGTGCTGGGGGACCCTAGAGGTGCAAGCCACGCGCCCTCCCCAGCGTACTTTCACCAGCCCCTGATAGATCCGTGGCGCGGCTGTGTTCGGTACAAGAGCTAAAGAGTTTTTTAAAGCGCGTCCCAAGGGTGGCGTGATCTGTGTTTGAGATGAGCCGTGGCGGCAACTGGACAGGAACCCCAACAGCCCTGGGGTTTGGAACCTCTTGGGGGAGCGGGCAGGGAGGTCCCTTCTAGCTGGCTGGGCTGGGGTGCGCTTGGCGCCATAAGGGTGGCATCGTGACCAGGGGCACGCCCCGGCTGCTTGGCTGGCCATTTTCAGAAGCAGCTGATACAGAGGGAGTGACTGCCACTGGTGGGGGCCGGTGTGTGCCCACTCTTGGCCCCTCACTACCTTGTCTCCGAGATCAGAGTTGGGCCTGTGCCGGGGTCTCTGCTGGAATGAGGCTCTGGTGTTTGTTTTGTTTGGGGACCACGGCCTGGGTGCTCAGGGTCCTGGCTCCGTGCTTAGGGGTCACTTTTGGCTGGGCTTGGGGACCAGGTGGGTGCTGGGGATTGAACCCTGGTTGCACTCTCAGGTTTGGCCCCGTCTGCTCATTCTGTCAGAATCCCGGTGCTTTTCTCACAATTTACACGTGAGTTCTTTCTAGCAGGCGCTAATCTTGGTTCCCAGGGATCTTGTTTGTTTGTTTTCAAGGCGCTTTCTGCAGTTGAGTTTGGGAGATAATCTGCCAGTTGCCCGGTCACGAGATCCTGTGTCCTGTCTTTGCAGGAGGAGGAAATGACGTGACTGGGTCGCGCTCAGGACGTGAGCCAGAACAGGACCGTCGGGGGCAGCATGGCCTGGCCGCGCCTGGTTCCCCGGGGCGCCGCTCCCTCCCGCCTCAGCCACCACCACGTGGTCGTCTTCCTGCTCACCTTCTTCAGGTCTGCTCTGGTGCTGTCCTGGGGAGGGCTCGCTCAGGGTGTGTGTGTGTGTCTATGTGTCTGTGTGTGTCTGTGTATGTGTGTGTGTGTGTGTGTGTGTCTGTATGTGTGTGTGTGTCTGTGTATGTGTGTGTGTGTCTGTGTCTGTGTGTGTGTGCCTGTGTCTGTGTGTGTGTCTCTGTGTGTCTGTGTGTGTCTCTGTGTACCTGTGTATGTGTGTGTTTGTGTGTCTGTGTCTGTGCATCTCTGTGTGTGTCTGTGTGTCTGTCTGTATGTGTGTTTGTGTCTCTGTGTGTGTCTGTGTCTATGCGTCTGTCTGTGTGTGTGGCTGTGTGTCTGTGTGTGCCTGTGTATGTGTCTGTCTTTGTGTCTGTGTGTGTCTGTATGCGTGTGTGTTTGTGTGTCTGTCTGTGCGTCTCTGTGTGTATATCTGTGGGTCTGTGTGTGGGGGGTGGCTGTGCGTGCGTCTGTGTGTGTCTGTCTGTCTGGGCTGTGAAGGGTTTATGGGGATTTATTTTTTGGTGTTTGAACCTCCCTGGTGGGGCTTAGGAGTTACTCCTGACAGTGATAAGAGACCATATGGACACCAAGGACCCGACCCAGGTTGGGCGCATGCAAGGTGAATGCCCTACGCTCTGCACTATGGCTTCTGCTCCTGACCTGGGGACGGTGTCCTGCTCTCTGGGTGCCCGGTCTGCCGCTGACCCACCTCCCTAGCCTGAGGGCGCAGGGGTTCGGGTACCCGTTTGTCATTTGCAGGCCTGCAGAGAGCTTGGGTGTCATGCTGGGAGTTTGGGGTGGGAGTGGGGACCTGGCATGCCGCGGGACATCCCGTGGGGCACAGGCAGCACCCCCGTACGGAGTCTGGGGCTTCCCCAAGTACAGCCTAGGGCTGAAGCACTCTCCTTCCGGTCTGTTCCTTTACGAGGATCCAGGCCACGTGTTCTGGGGACACGCTGGACCTTGTGTCTGGGTGTAAACTGAGGCTGTTGGATTCCAGCTGGCTCAGGTCAGGAGCGGCCCCCATTGCCTTTCCTGGGTCATGACCCCGTCACAAGGGCCTCACTCTGGTTCCTCCCATCACTGACCCGTCAGGAGCAGCCACATGTTGCCCAGCGCTGGGCCTCTAGCTCTCCCGGGGTCTGCATTGGCGGGTGCCTGGCTCTGGTACCCGAGGTGCCCTGTGTGCTAGCGGGGGACTGTTGTCCCTGGGGCAGGTCCCCATGAGACCCTGGGCCTCTCTCTAGGCATCTGGGGATGACATACTCCTGGCTGTTGTGTGGGGCATCACTAACTCAGCTGCCCTAATGATTTCTTTCTCTCTTTTTTTTATTTTGGGGTGTGGTGGCAGGTATATACACCCAACAGTGCTCAAGGCTTACTCCTTTTTTTTTTTCTTTTTGGGTCACACCTGGCAATGCACAGGGGTTACTCCTGGCTCTGCACTCAGGAATCACCCCTG
>JAOXYA010488650.1:0-15563 GCA_028565675.1 Sorex palustris | reverse complement strand
CGTGGCTTCTGTGCAATCAGAAAGAACCAGCACTGATACTCGAGAAAGATGTCGCCACTTAGCAACCATGGTTTCGGTGGCATCTCCTTTCCTCCAGGTCTCCTCTCAGTCCTTGGACTCGGTGGTTTTCCCCTCTTGCTTTTGGAGGTACTCCCAGTGGTGAGGGGTGTGGTGGGAAGAGAACTCTGTTCGTGGCCCTGGGCCAGGGGTTGTTCCCAGCAGTGCTTGGGGGAACCTTATGGTGCTGGGGTCGACCTTGGGCCCCCTGGAAACAAAGCACGTTCTGAGCCCAAGAGCTGTCTCCAGCCCATGGGAAAGGTCCATGTCCACTCTGGGTATGGTGAATTGGAGCCACGGAACTTGCCGTTGGACACATAGCTGATCAGGAGGAAGAGCTCCCAGGTCCATGTGACCTTTTCTCTTGGCGGGCCTGTCCCCCTGGTGCAGAGGTGATGGAGTCCATTGTCCCCAGGGTGATAAGCAGTGTCACTCCAATTCCCTGCTCTTCCCGCCACCTCACTGCGGCATCCTCCCAGACGCCGTAAGGTATCTAGGGACCTTCCTTCCCTTTTTTCCATAGAAGGGTGTTGATGAGTGAAGAGGTGAAAAGAAAGGGAGAGTATTAAGAGAGCACTTGGAAATGAGAAATCCTGACCTGTCTGTTACCTAGCAGCAAGCAGTAGTGGGAGGCAAAACTGATGTCTGTGCGTGCAGCCGTTTGCCAGCTGTCTCGCTCAGTGCTGTGTATTCAGTGCTTGTAACAGCCTGCTCAGGGCAGCACAAGTGTGGTGAGACCAACACCAGTGACTCCCGAGCCCCATGGTCTGTGCCATGTTTTTACTAGCCCCCAGGACAGTACAGGACAGACGAGGCAGGGCACCAGGACTGACCCGCTCTATCGGCCTTTCACCAAGGGCCATTCCTGGGGAGCAGCAGGAGAGTCCTTGCTGAGGAGGTGACCCTGGACATTGACCAGGACTACCCCGCATTCTGAGACCAGCAGAACGGGATGTTCCGTTGGTTTTGATTGAATGAAGGGGCTGTGTGAGTCCATGTGCCCTGCAGTATGCATGCCTGTGAGTTTTAGGGCAGGACACAGGTAGGAAACAGATCTGTGCCATCACACTGGTTTCTTTAAAAAGTTTAAGAGCTACTAGGGCCTGATCCAAGGGTCTGCTCTGCTCTCAGTGCCTTTTGTCGAAGGGAAGAGCTCTGGGGACCCCCAAGCTGTAGCTCGGCAGTCTCAAGGCGCACTGCCTGCAGGAGGCCAGTGTGGGCCCCCACAACACATGTGTTTCCCTGAGCACTGCCAGGACGCTGGGTACCAGCGGGAAGTAGCTCCAGGCACCACCGGGCAGGGCCCAAAAACCAAAGAAGGAAGGAGGAAGAGATTGTGGTTTTTGACAAGGCTCACTTAGTCCTTATGGGTCTTTGGTCACTGGGGATAATGTTTTTAACGGTTACAAAAATGCAGTGTGATTTGAAGTACTGGAGTAGATAAACCTGAGTGGTCAAGAGCTGGTTGTGAGAACTCTTACTAATTTTTTTTAATGTAAATTTTCTTTTGTTTCTATTTCTCTTTCTTTCTTACTCTTTCCTTACTTATGTAAGGAAATATATTTCCTTATATTTCATTTCATCCTCTATTCCTCCTTAACCACAGCACTAATTAAAGTACGTTTTATTTTGGGTTTTGTCATTTAACAAAGTTGTTATTGTTTTCTTAAAATAGAAGCTTAAAATCTCTTTTCCAGAAGTTAAACTTCATCTATATGTTTCTGTTTGGATTAGGTTTTGGTTTTATTTTTCCCTCTCTACCTGTTATATTTATTGAGAAGCCAGAGTTTTGTACGAAGTATTTAACTAAGGCTTGAGTTTCCTGACAGACTTAGTCAGCTAGAACATTCAAGCCACAGAATTCCCTACTTCTCCAAGCATCCTGCCCAGAGACATTAATTGTAATGCCCTTTTGCTGTGACAGTAAGTGAAATATGATAGCTATCAGGGCCCAGAACTTTCAACTCAGAGACAGTCTTCTGATCCTAAGCAGGGTTTAGGAAATTCAGAAGTATAAGCAGACCCATAGTAATTGCTTTAATCAGCAGTCTTCCCTAGAATTTCTGACTATTTTATTGAAAGCAGTTTAACCATTTAGGTTATTTTCTAGGCATGGAAAAAATCTGGATGAAGAAAGGAGAAAATATTGAATAGATTATACTACTTGTAGTTAGCTTTTTTAAAAGAAGAAAACAAAGGGGTAAAAAAATCTGTATCTGGGACTGGAGCAATAGCGCAGCAGGTAGGGCGTTTGCTTTGCACATAGCCGACCGGGGTTCGATTCCCAGCATCCCATATGGTCCCCCAGGAGTAATTCTGCACTGCCAGGAGTAATTTCTGAGTGCATGAGCTAGGAGTAACCCCTCTGCATCGCTGGGTGTGACCCAAAAAGCAAAAAAAAAAAATCTATCTGCCCCTAATGACTAAGGGATGAGTCAGATGCATAATGTTGGTTTGGGTTTTCCCCCAAGCAAAATAAGACCTTATCTTGGAACAAAATTTTGAGTCTATTTTTCATTCCTGTTTTAGCTCAGAGTCTCTAAGAGAAGGGCTGTTTCTTCAGTCTGATCTTGCTTTACATCCACAGCGCTCCTTCAGCCCATCTATAATAATTACTTGATGTTTACATAGAGCCCATTTCCAAGGTTATTTATTTAGACAAGTTGGCAAGCAACCTTTTTAGCTTTTGAATTAGTATGTGTAGCTAAATTCCTGGCTCTTCTCCATGGTTGCATTCGTGAGTTCCTTTGGCCTTGGTTATGAAGCAGTTATCTGTAATGTTGGGTAGAGCTAAATAAATAATTTAATGGTAACAGTCTTATGATCCAAGGCACAGAGCTCCCCCATGGGTTCCCGTAACTGTTGAAAAGTTTGCAAAATCATCTTTAAAAATGTCCGTGAGGGCTGGAGCGATAGCACAGCGGCTAGGGCATTTGCCTTGCATGCAGCCGAAACTAGTTGATTCCCAGCATCCCATATGGTCCCTTGAGCACTGCCAGGAGTAATTCCTGAGTGCAGAGCCAGGAGTAACCCCTTTGCATTGCCGGGTGTGACCCAAAAAGCCAAAAAAAAAAATGTCAGTGAGTGTCGCTATTTTGCTTTGGTCTGTCTCCGTTGCCAAAAACACAAACCTCTATAGATAAAGGTTTGAGAAAGTGAAGGGTCCAGAAAGCTGTAAAAAGTCTAATGAGGACATGTTCACCATTACTGGGACTTGGATAGAAGCCTTTGTCTGAGCACTTGGTAGATAATGGCCTTTACGGCCACCATGAGCATAGGACACCTTGCAAAGGAATAGTCACATGGGACTTTCGGGCTTCTCTGCCCCGTGTACCTCAGGGCCTTCTTGGGGAAGTCTTTGACCAAAACCCTCCCTCCCTGCCTAGCTTCAGCTTCACGTTGCTCCTAGCCTGGCTACCACACCCTAGATCTAGAAAACAACCCATCCTGTTCCTCTCTTAACATTTGTACTCTTGTATTTATTCCTCTGTTGACTGTCCAACTATTCCTGAGCACACTGAAGGACGGTTGTTTGTTTGGGCCCCTGGAGCAGATTAAAGGTTTAAAACCCAGTCCCAGAACATGCAGTAGGCTCTCAATAAATATTTGCTGAATGGATGACTGACTGAGTGGAGAATCAGACCAGAAATGTGTGAAAAGATACGAAAGCGTAAAACCAAAATATAAAAACAAGAACACAGCTGACAGCAGCCAAACCAAATCTGTGTATCAATGCCAAAGCTATACTAGAATAATCAAGACCAGATGGAGTCGGAGAGAGCAGGCCTGCAGCGCTGGATGAATGAGTCCAAAGCAGATCTGATCTGGAGCCCTGTGGCAAATGGCAAAGGTAGAAGCTCTGGGGCAGTTGGCGCTCAGGATGGGGGCCTGAAGCCCCACCCAGTGAGAGTGGGGACCGCCAGCTGGGCTCTGAGGAGGCTGCAGGTGGTTAGGAAGATAGGGGTTCATTCTTCTCTTGTCTGTTTTGGTTTGTAGGACGGTCAGCCATTGGCAGGGTTGATCCAGGATCACATGGTGTCGGGTGCGAACATGACCATTCGAGGCTGCTTTTTCACCCGGGAGCAGTACATGGAGCTGGTGTACCGAGGACTCACCGACAAAGTGGGGCGTGTGAAAATCTTCCCTCCTGCCATCTTGAAGCCCTGTCCACTGTGGACGGGAAAGCAGGTAACTGTGCACGTCAGACATGCATGACTCCCACAATAGGGACCGTTCCCCCACTCTGGAGATAGCTGGTGAATCCAGCAGAGGTCTGGCCTTGTCTCAAGGGCCCGGGTCTGGGTGATGTAAGGGAAGAGGGGACCGAGGGTGGACTGTACAGGGTCCTTCCTTTTGTGAGATCCAAGCACAGTGGTAAGAACATTTGTTCAAAGCACCTATGAAGCACTTGGTGAGAGTTTTTGCTCTTTTTAACCTACTCCTCAAAGGAACCTGCAGGGCAGAGACCCTTATTGCCAGAATTTGGGAGGTGAGGATTTATGCCTCACCTGTTTCCCCGGCCAGTTTTATTGCTCTCAGAGAATCAGCATTTTATTTCAATGACTTTTTTTCTATTTTGCTGTTTTCTATTTTAGATTAATTTTACTTTGACCAACTTTAACCTCCTTTCTTCTGTATATTTTGATTTGCTCTTCTTTTTCCAGTTACCTAAAACTAAAGTCATTCATTGATTTGAGAACTCCATCCTTTTGAAATTAAAAAAAAAAAATTTAAAAATTGAAGGTGGGTGGGATCACGCCTCCTGTAGCTGGTGCTGACCACTGACTCTGTGTTCAGGGGAGCGAGGGATCAAACCAGTGAACTGCATAGAAGGCAAGCACCTCACTCCCTGTACTGTCTCTTCACACACACCCCATCTTTTTTAAAACTACACGCTTTTTTTTTTTTTCTTCAATTCCCCTAGCAGTCCTCCTACAAATTACTACATTTTTATTTCAGTTAACTTTCTGGATTCTGTTTTTGTTTTTTGACCTATGAATTATTTATAAATCCACTATTTTGTTTTCAGATATTTGGGGATTTTCCAGCTATCTATATTATTGGTTTCCAATTCAACTCTATTGTGGCCAGAGAGCAGACCTTGGATTGCTTAAATTGTTTTGGATTTTTTGAGGTTGATTTTGTGGCTTCAGATGCAATGTGTCTTAATCGTGTTGTAGAAATGTCAGGTTCCATCAACAATCCAGGTCTGCTCTGCCCTTGCTTACTTTTACTGCTTGATCTTTTACTGCCTGGTATGTGCTATCTGGAAGTGCATCATTTCCTGTCCAGGTCTGATCCTGGCATTTCTGGTGGGAAAGTAAATTGGTCACGGTGGCCCTGTCCCTACCGGAAAAGAAAATGGGCCACTCTCACAGAATGGATGGGGAATTTTGCAGTCGAAGATTATAGACAACTCAGAAGTGAATGAGCTTGACTGTGACTCGGTTTAACTTTATAGACTCAGAGGAGGGCCAGACTCGGTCCATAGGCCATAGTTCCTTGATCCCTGACTTTGTTGGCTATGTAGTATTTGTTTATAGTGTTGTTCCTGTTTACATCATTTGTTATTGTTGCTAGTATTGTGGTTGCTGATGCTGTTATTTTAGGGGCTTTGAGGCCACACCTGGTGGTGCTCAGGGGCTGTCCCAGGCTCTGCTCAGCAGTTAGCCCTGGCAGTTCAGGGGACCATGTGCGGTGCCAAAGATTTGAACTGGGGTCGGCTGCCTGCAAGACAAATACCTTGCCCCTGTGTTTGTCTCTAGCATGTAACAGATTTTTTATTATCCCTATTTATGTGTTATTTTATATGCCGTCTTATGTTATTTTGTAAGTAGTCTTGCCCTTCAATCTGGGAATATAGCCTAAGGAAATAATCTAAAATGTGGGGAAAACTACTCGATTAAAGCAGCCTGTTATACCGTGGTTTATATTGGTGGGAAATTAATAAAGATCTTACTATTCAAAATTGGGGTTCAGTAAATTCTGGCTTATCCATTTATTTACTATTATGTCACTGTTAAAAGTAAAGGACATGGGGCTGGAGTGATAGTACAGTGGGTAGTAGGGCATTTGCCTTGCATGCGGCCAACCCCAGTTTGATTTTCACCATCTCATAAGGTCCACTGTGCACCGCCAGCAGTAACCCCTGTTCATTGCCAGGTGTGACCCAAAAAGGAAAAAAAAAGTAAAGGACGTTAAAACTGGCCCCAAAGGGAAATTGAGGGTTGGGGGCTGCTGCTCCTATGCTATGTGCTCAGACTTGACCTGTCAAACCCGGACAGCTCCTGAGTGCGTGAGTCAGCAGGAGGGACTGGCCACCCCTGCAGCTCCTAACTTGGCAGAGTGAGGATCTGGTCTCCTGCGGCATGAGATCCAGGGCCCAGGATCCTCCTGGTGGCCACTTTGTCACCCTTCCAAACCCCAGGGGAGAAGGGACCAGAGAGGTAGGACAGCGGGGAGGGCTCTTGCCTTGTACACAGCCAACCCAGTTTGATCCCCGGCACGGTACATGGTTCCTAAAGCCCCTCCAAGAATGATCCCTGAGATCAGATGTGCCCCAAACACTTGCGCCTCACAAAGGAAAGAGGAACAAAGAAATGGCCTCTTTTATCCTCCTGTTGGGAGCCACTTATTGAGGAGACCGTTGCTCTTACAGGCCTTGCTGGGACAGGAGGAAGACACCTGGCCTCTAAATTTACTCCTGGTGAGGCAGAAGAGATGCTCAGTGGGCTGGAACATGTGATTTGTTCCCCAGCACCACGTGGTCCACTGAGCACTGCCTGGATGACCCCAGAGCACTGCACCGGTCCCTGAGGACCACCAGTGTGGCCCCAAACCAAACCATACTCCTGTTGTGTGGGAGACCTCGGTAGCCTAGTTGTCACTAACCAGTGTATCCCATGCCATGACTCAGCTCTTGCGGGGGGTGCTTTCCACTCAGTCACTCTGGTCAGCTCCTCAGGGGCACTCGTCAGTCTCGTTCTCTGGCGTTGATTCAGCCCCGCTGCCTGACCAGGACTCTGCCCAGGCAGAGGATGGCAGTCCTGGGAGAGCCGGATCTCCCAGACTCAGGCCGTCAGGCCCCACCCCCTGCTGTTGCTCTCCCTGCAGTGCTCCTGTGGCCTTCACCTTATTCCCTGCCCCTCTGCTCTGGCCGAGGCCTTCCCTGCCGGTCTCGTCGGGCAGTGCAGATCCTACTTCCCCCTGCCACCACAGTGACCCTCTTTCCCAGCAGCCCCTGGGAGTGCAGACTCCACGTAGGCAGACTCTGCAGTCCAGACCCTCCTAGCCCTTGGCGCCTGGCGTGAGCATTCTTTAGGAAACGGCCAGGGGAGCAGGAGGGACTGTCTGAATCCTTCACTCCGCACCAGCACTTGCCAGGTCTCGAGGGGACTGGCACGGGAACCCCCTTATCCCTGGAGTGTCCCTCTGCAGCTGCTGCTCAGGCTTTCCGGGGGAAAGCCCCCTTTTTTTCGTTTTGTTCTGTTTTAGGGTAATATTCAGCGTAGCTCAGGTCTTACTCCTGGCCCAGTGCTCAGGAATCACTTCTAGCAGGCTCAGGAACTCTAACGGGGTGCCAGGGATCAAACCTGGGTGGGCCTCATGCAAGGCAGATGCTCACCGGACTATCTCTGGAGCCCTGGGGAAAAGCGCTTGGTTCTGTCTTTGTCTCTTTTCCTTTTCTGGCACCCACCGTCCTGTCAGGGCTTCTCTGGGCGGGCAGCGTGGGCTCTCACAGCCGTCATCTCTCCAGAAGGCCCCTCTGGAGAGTGTTCTCCGGCCTTTGCCTCCGTCTGGACTAACTGGTGCCGTGTTAGTACCTCTGGCCATAGGCAGAATAGCAGACCCCCCCCAGAATAACAGACCCCCCCTTCTGATTTTCTTGTTTTTATATATATTTTCCTGTTTTATATATATTTAATATATATTATTTTAAAATTTTATTCTATTTATTATTTTTTTGGTTTGGGACCACCCCTGGCTGTGCTCAGGGCTTATTCCTGGCTCTGCACTCGGGACTCAACTCTTGGCAGGGCTCAGATGACCATATGGGGTGCAAGGGTTGAATCTGGGTCAAACCACAAGCCTGGTTTGTACTGTTTCTCTGACCATGATTTTTTTTTCTTAACACTTTAACTCATTTCTTCTTAACTATAAGCCCACAGCAATATACTTTTTTCCTTTCCTTCCTTTGATCTACTCAGGTCCAGGGAATTGCTTATTTTGAGAACTAGTTGGAGGAATACATATCCTGGTGTCTTCCCCACCCCTAGGCCCGCACCTGGAGTCTGTAAGAAGAAAGTCAGAGCTGACTGGGCCGGTCCCGCGGAGCTGCCTGGCCGTGCCTGAGGGTCCAAGTCGCACATGCCAGGACAGGGGACACTTCGAGGGAGCTTCTCCCCTCTTCCCTTCATGCTGGAGCTCTGTGCTTTCTCTTCCAGGTCGTGTCCACACTGCTCATCAACATCATCCCAGAGGACCACATCCCCCTGAACCTGTCAGGGAAGGCGAAGATCAGCGGGAAGGCCTGGGTGAAGGACACGCCGCGGCCGGTTCCTGGCTTTAACCCCGACTCCATGTGCGAGTCCCAGGTGTGGCTGCTGCGGGCGTGGGGTATGCGGGCAGACTGAGCTAGAGCAGAAACAAAGGACTAGAGCAGCCTGCCACCCCGGGCAAGCTCCGTGCCTCAGCACAGGAGATGTGGCTGTGTTGGTGACCCTTCAGTTATGGAAAGGGTCAACGCCAACTGCTGGCCTTTGAGCCTCGGGATAATGCTCTCAGCCAACTGGGCAGGCTTCTTCAGCAGAAGGCTTTTTTTGTTTTGTTTTGTTTTGTTTTTGTTTTTCTTGCTATGTGGGTCATACCAGCGATGCACAGGGGTTACTCCTGGCTCTGCACTCAGGAATTACTCCTGGCAGTGCTTGGGGGAACCACATGGGGTGCTGGAAATTGAACCCGGGTCAGTTGCGTGCAAGGCAAACACCCTACGCACTGAGCTATCACTCCAGCCCCAGCCGAAGGCTTTTGGGCCTGACTCTGCAGACCTTGGAAAGGCAGGGCCTGTGCTCTAGACCTCTGCATGGGCCACTGGACTATGACCCAAGGCTGAGGTCATGCTTTGCCTGCCGGAGCTCTGGTTTCCATTCCTAGCTCCTCGTGGTTTCCTGAGCACCATTGGGTGTGTCACGTACTCCCACCCACAGAAAACGAACAGCCCCAAGGGACATGAGGTCAGTACAGTGCTCTGAGTGGTCCACATCTCCCAACTCCAGGCCTTGGATGCCGAGGCTGGGAGTGGCAGGTGGCACAGGCCAGAGCGTCCATCCAGGCGTGCCCTGCCATGGGGGAAGTCAGAGCTTCCCCCACAGAGATTTCCAAGACCTCTACATGTTCTTGGTGGGGGAGCACCTCCAAGTCCCCCTGCTCATGACTATGGTCCTCTGTCGCGGGGGAAGGGGAGCGTTTGTGCAGAAGTGAAACTGTCGCTTCCTTTCCTAGTCCGTTGCTTTGCTGCGTGCCCCCGTCTATAGCTCGGGCTCCTCCTTGTGCTCCCCGAGCTCTGTGAGAGTGCAGGTTCAGACCCTGGGTGCTGGGAAAGTCACAGTGCTCTTACTCCCAGAGGACAGGGACAGGAGAGCCTTGACCAAGTTTGTGTCTAGACCTTCCCACTTCCAGCCCTGTGAGGAACATGTGACCATGAGGGAGGAAAGGGGAACTGAGGAGTACACTACAGTGTGTGGGGGGTGGGGATTGGGTACCAGTAGCCCCAGAAAACACTTGGGTTTGGGGACCATACCCCAGAAAGGTGGGAGCTGCTCCTGACTCAGTGCTCAGGGGGTCACCTGGTTCCAGGGATGGAAGCTGGGCCTCCTGAAAGCAAAACCTGCTCTCTAGCCCCTTGAGCCGTCTCCCAGGCCCCCCAGAAAACAATTTTTTTTAAAAAGTCCATTGGCCGAGCTGAGCTCTTAAGCCATATTTCAAAACTAAAAAATGCAGGATTGGCCTCTCTCTGTGCCTGACATTCTGCTACAGAGCTGAGGCTGTGCAGTGGAGGACAGTGTCCTGACAGGCCAGCTGGGGCGGAGAGGGGTCCGCACACGTGAGGTGTCATCCCTGCTCAGCCTCGTGGCTGTCCCTGCAGGTGATCATCAGGGCCGGGGAGCTGCTCTGCGGGGTGCTGGACAAGGCGCATTACGGCAGCTCCGCCTACGGACTGGTGCACTGCTGCTACGAGGTCTACGGGGGCCAGACCAGTGGCCGCGTCCTCACCTGCCTGGCCCGGCTCTTCACTGCCTACCTGCAGCTCTACAGGGGCTTCACCCTGGGTGAGTGCTGGTGGGCCCCTGCACGGTGGCCCCACCCTACTGCGTCCTTCCCCACATGGAGACTCCCCATCCACAGCAAGTCTCTCTGCACTAACACAGTGCTCTGTCCAGGGACAGGCCTTTCACACTCCACTCCGACCCTTTTCTCTGGCTTCCCTGGGCCTTCGTGGTCCACCTGGGGAGGTGCCAGCACCTTCCTGCATGCCAGCGCTCTTAGGGATGCCAGTGGGTTGGGGCAGGGATACAACCCAGTTTCCTCCCTGTATTCGAGCACACAGCACAGGTGTGTCCTTCCTGACCCCCGCTGGGTCTGCTCGGAGCGGTGAGCGGGACCCTGCTACAGTGGTTCCCGTCCAACCTGCTCATGAGGGAGTCACCGCTGCTCTGGCGACGTGCAAGCAGGGCAGAGAGACCCTGCGGGTGGACTGCTGGGCCGCCACAGTGGACTTTGTCCATTGACCTGTAGTGGAGCCTGCGCAATACGCTTTATGTGATAAACAGATGAAAAGTGATTTTGGAAACAGAGTAGGTGGGGCATTTGCCTTGAACGTATCCAACCTGGGTTAAATCCCCAGCACCTCACAGGGTTCCCCAAACCTGCCAACAGTGATCTCTGAGTGCAGGGATCAGGCCTGAATTTGTGTGTGTGTGTGTGTGTGTGTGTGTGTGTGTGTGGTATTTTGTTTTTATGGCCCAAAAGGTTTTGAAAAACAAGAATGATTTATTTGAAAAAATTCTTTGATATAATATATAAAATGATCATTACATCACTTATGGACTTAAATACATAAAATTCTATGTAATATATATTGATGTATATACTTGCTGGAGCGATAGCACAGCAGATAGGGTGTTTGCCTTGACGCGGCGGACCCAGCCAACCCGACTGATGCATATACTTGGGCTAGAGCGATAGCACAGCGGGTAGGGTGTTTGCCTTCATGAGGCTGGCCTGGCCAACCCGAGTTCGATTCCTCTGCCTCTCTCGGAGAGCCCAGCAAGCTACCGCGAGAGTATCTCGCCCATACGGCAAAGCCTGGCAAGCTACCCGTGTCGTATTCGATATGCCAGACACAGTAACAACAAGTCTCACAATGGAGATGTTACTGGGCCTGCTCGAGCAAATCGATGAACAACGGGAGGACAGTGCTACACAAGACTCAACCTGTAACAGCAGCATGTTAGTGAATCTCTTATATAAGGGCTTAGTGGCTCCAGGCTAAGATGCAACAATCTTCACACACTTTCTTCTAAGGAAACTTTGATCATTTTTAGCCGATTATTCATAACAAGTAGTACTACACTGTAGCACTGTCCTCCCATTGTTCATCAATTTGCTTGTGCGGGCACCAGTAACGTCTCCATTGTGAGACTTGTCGTTACTGGTTTGATTTTTTTTTTTTTTGCATATCAAATACATCACAGGTAGCTTGCCAGGCTTTGCTGTGCGGGCGGGATACTCTCGGTAGCTTGCCGGGTTCTCTGAGAGGGGCAGAGGAATTGAACCCAGGTCAGCAGCACACAAGGCAAACACCCTACCCTCTGTGCTATCACTCCGGCCCCATAACAAATAATACAAAATAAATCATTTAGATCCTGCTATTGGGGTAGTCTTGGGTGGTGGGGGGGAAATTCAAAATATTGGTGGTGGGTAGGTATAATGGTGGTGGGATTGGTATTGGAATACTGAATGTAATAAATTATTGTGAATAACTTTATGAAAGTAAAATAAAAAATTTTAAAAAGATATGCATAGCTATGTTCATTGCAACACTTAGTACAACAGACACGATATGGAAACAACCCAAATGTCCAAAAATACACAAATGGAAAAAGGGGCTGTGCTATATATACAAAATTGAATACTACAGAATACCAAAAGGAAGGATGAAATTATGCAGTTCACTGCAACCCGGGAGAGAACAGGAGGGTATCATGTCAAGTGAAGTAATCAGAGGAAGAAGGAAAAAATACCAAACGGTCCCACTTAACTGTCACATACAGAGTAAACAAGGGAATAGAAGGTATCAAATAATGGCAAATCCTTAGCCCTCAAAAGGAATGACAAGGAGTTAGTTGAGGGTGGGAGTTATACTACATCCAAAAGATCGAGTCTGGGATATATACAAATACCAGATTCTATAAATGTTGGATTGAGAGGACAGACATCTCATTACTAACTTTTTCTGTCATACCCAATCTGAAATTCTCTGAGTTCTTCCCTGCTCTGCTTCTGCTCTTTTTCTCCAGGTACTACCTAACGGTTGAAGTCTCTAGGGGCAGGTTTACAGCTCAAGGGGCAGAATTCATGTGTAAGGGCCTGAGTTCCATCCTGTATGTCCCGAGCACTGTTGGAGATAGACCATGGCCTCCCCTAGCACATCCCCTACTACCACAAACACCAATATAATAACAATAAGAGAAAAGACAAATCCTAGGGATTGTGAATTCTGCAGATTTGGCTAAACAGATTCAGTTCCTCAACTTCTAGTACAGATCCCATTAACCAAAACTGTGTGTTGCCTTTATTCTCTAGGCAACCTAGAAAGCAAGATTCCCAGCTTGAAAAAAATTGATTGATTCTAATGATTATGCCTTATATGTATTCTTTTGATGAAACTGGAGATGGGACCTGGGTAAATGTAAGAGCACAAAAATTTAGGGCTAGGGAAGATGCTGGTAGAGCACACATCTACCATGGTGAAGGCCCTGAATTTAGTCTCTGGTGTTACATATTCCTTTCTTCCCAGTATCACCAGGATGCTGGACCCCAAGGATCACTGAGTGGACCTTATTTAAAAAAGAGATAAAGAGTGCCAGAAAGAAAAATTAGGGGTTAAGCACTTGTCGTGCATGTTAACTCTAAATCTGCATATGTTCCCTAAGCATTGCCAGGTATGCATCTCCACCCAATATAAATAAATATACACATATAATTGAAAACACAGAACTTCAGGCCTGAGAGTGATCTAGAAATCATTTAGACTAACCAATCTCCACATTCTATAGATGAAGAATGTAGGCTCTATAGAAGTTAATTATGTTGTCCTTAGCTGAAGTCAAGATAAAAATCATCCAGTCTAGTATTGGATTTCTAGCATCCTGAAAAAAAGAAAAAGTAGGGACTTGGAAGATTAGAAATTCCCAAATTCAGTTAGGAGCCTAGAGTGGTGTAGCAGCTATCTACTGTACATGACAAATGATTACAAATAACAGAAGAACTACATACACGTATTACCTCATAGTTTCTATGGGTCACTATTCAGAGAAAGCTTATCTGAGTTGTTCTGGCTCAGGGTCCTGCAGGAGGGAGCTACAGGATACTGCTCTATCAGCCAGAACTTCAGTCATGTCAAAATCCTTAAGTGTCTGATTTAAAGCATAGGGGGCCGACGCGATAGTACAGTGGGTAGGGTACTTACCTTGCATGTGCCTGACCCAGGTTAGATCCCCAGCATCCTATACTTTTCCCTGAGCACCACCAGGAGTAATTTCTGAGTGTAGAGCTAGGAGTAACCCCTGAACACTGTTGGGTATGACCCAAAAAGTCAAAACAACCAAACCCCAAAACAAAAACAGATACACAGATAGATGACATGCCTCAGAGGATTTACTTCTAAGCTAAGTCAGTTCTCTCTGATGGGCTAACTCACAGCCATTAGTTCCACTCTTATAAACTGTGATACATCAGAGGGGCCAGAACAATAGTACAATAGGAAGGGCACTTGCCTTGCACACAGTCAGCCCAGGTTCAATCCCTGTTACCCTATATAGTTCCGAGTCAGCCAGGAGTAAGCACAGTTCTCTGAGCACAAAACCAGAAGTAAGCCCTGCACTGCCAAATGTGGCCTCCTCCCTCTCCCAAAAATAAGAGAAAGTGAGAACAATCAAGATGGATGTCTTTTATAATCTAATCCCAAAAGTGACACCTCAGACCTCATATCTTTTAGACCTCATATCTTTTGCTGTATTCTATTTCTTAGAACTGAGTTAAACAGATGTAAACATCAGGAAGCTAGTTCACTAAGGTCATTTTAAACGAAGATACCTTTCACTGGATGAATAAGGGAAAGATTTGTACTAAGAAGTTAGGAGGAAAAAAAAAAGAAGTTAGGAGGTCAAAACTAACCACAAATAGGGGCTGGAGTGATAGCACAGCAGGGAGGGCATTTGCCCTGCACATGGCCGACCCAGGTTCGATTCCCAGCATCCCATATGGTCCCCTGAGCACCGCCCGGGGTAATTCCTGAGTGTAGAGACAGGAGGAACCCCTGTGCATCGTCAGGTGTGACCCAAAAAAGGCAAAAAAAAAAAACCTAACTGCAAATTAAAGAAAGGCAAGTTTAAGCAGAGATGGGTATTCAAAAGGACAATGCTGTCTGTCTGAGTCTCCTGTTAACTGTATAGTCTAAATCCTGTATGCTTGTACTCATGAGTATATATGGGTTTGGGATAATGTGTATTAGATTTTCAGATCTCAATATCCATGATCAGAGAGTATTTATATACAGCAAGTGAAAAATCTCCTCACATTTCAGTACCAATATAAACTATCACCATCACTGTCACTGTCATTCTGTTATTCATAGATTTGCCCGAGTGGGCACCAGTAACATCTGCATTCGTTCCAGCTCTGAGATTTTTGCAGCCTCTCCTCACTCATGCTTCCCAATGGTGCCGCACTGGAGGCTCTTTCAGGATCAGGGGAATGAGACACATCATTGTTACTGTATTTGGTATATCAAATATGCCACAGGAGCTTGCCAGGCTCTGCCATGCAAGCAGGATACTCTCGGTAGCTTGCCGGGTTTTCCGAGAAGGAGAACTAGACTATAAGAAGTTGTGTGGCCACGTATGCCATAAAACAATCATTGTTTTTTATTAATTAGAAAATTTTTTAATAACACTGCAAAGATAATAAAAATAAGTAAACAAATCTGGACCATTATAAAACTTTTCATAGTGGTCAGGGATGTAGCTCAGTGGTAAACACATTCTTTTATGTGAAACTTGGGATGACACACTACACAAAAAGAATCAAAAAAATAAAAAGCTTTCCATATACATAAATAAAATAGTAAGAATCTTGAATAAAATACTATGTGTAATCCCATCAGCGGCCAAGACTCAGAGACTATAAAAACCAGTTCCCGGAAGAGATCAGTGCAGTCTTCTGCC
>JAOXYA010488609.1:0-15567 GCA_028565675.1 Sorex palustris | reverse complement strand
TCCTGGCTCTGCACTCAGGAATTACTCCTGGCGGTGCTCAGGGCACCATATGGGATGCTGGGAATCGAACCCGGGTCTGCCGCGTGCAAGGCAAATGCCCTACCCACTGTGCTATCGCTCCAGCCCCAGGCAAATAAAAATTTTTAAAAGGGGGGGGCGGGGAAATTCCCCTAAATAACGGCCCAGGTCCGGAACTCGAGCCCAGGAGGCCTGGGAAGATGGGAACCACTGCTAGAATTCCAAAGATTTAACAGGCCATTTGTCTGCCAGGGAGCCCGCGGCGCGCGCGCGCTCTTTCTCTCTCTCTCTCTCTCTCTCTCTCTCTCTCTCTCTCTCTCTCTCTCTCTCTCTCGCCGCCTGTGTTCGGTGGTCTCGGGCCACTTTGCCAAGGGCAGAAAAGGGAGGAAACGAGGGCCAGGCTGGCTGGTATCAATGGCAGTTTATTCCAACCTCGTCTCCATCCTCCTTGGACTTTCCTTCTCCGAATCTCTTCTCCCGGATTCCCCTTAATCCCCCCATTCTCCTGGATTCCTCTCCCCCGACCCCTGCTCCTACATTCCCTCCACATTCCTCTCCTCCTGCACCACCCCCCCCCCCCTTGCTAGTCTGCTAGTCTCTGTGCGTTCAGACTTGGAGTTCTGACTCACCTTCCAGGTCTCTCTAGTCTCTCACACCCTCCAAACCTGGGCGGCAGCAACCACACCCAGGTCCAGTAGCACAGTCAACATCTGGAAGCCCTTCCTGATCTCCTGCAGCCATTTCCGGGTGGGGAAGTGGCCCGAGACCATTGAACAAACACAGGAGGAGAGAGAGAGACAAACAGAGAGACAGACAGAGACAGAGACAGTGAAAGAGAGAAATGGGCTTCCTATTCGTCAAATGAATACACAGAGAGAGAGAGAGAGACAGAGACAGAGACAGAGATAGACAGAGAGACAGAGACACAGAGAGAGCGCGCCACGGGCTCCCTATTCGTCAAAGGAATACACACGCGTCCACCTGTCCCGTTGCCTCTGTGTGTCTGGACCTCATCTGCAGCCCCACGCCACCGAGAAGTCCTTCCCCCCTCTGCAAAACACTTTTCTAGCCTGGTAGGTAAGAAAATGTGGCCCATTTTGATGTGTTCCCTTCCTTTCGTTGTACTGTGAGGTGCCTAGGTGAGGTTTCGGTGCTTGCTGGCAGGGGAGGTGAAGCGGGTCACGCCAGGGATCGAACTAGGGGCCTCGTGCATGAAGGGACGGCTCTACCCTGACCCGGGCAGCCCGGGCGAGCACTGCTGCCACTCTGCCCAACCTGCACCCAGAAGGAAGCGCCAGACCCAAACCCGCCTTGCTCTCTCTGTTTCTGGATGACTTTTCTCAATCTGGCTGAAAGAAGGGTCTCGGGCTGCCCCATCACCCACCAGCGCCTGGAGGAAAGAAACAGAAATCAGCGGCCACAGCCAAAACCCTCATCACTGGAACCACACTCTCACCGCTGAAACCAAGCCAGAACCGGAGCGAGAGACAGCACAGTGGGTAGGGCGTTTGCCTCGCACGCTGCTGACCCGGGTTCAATCTCCAGCATCCCATCGGGTCCCCCGAGCACCGCCAGAAGTAATTCCTGAGTGAAAAGCCAGGAGTCAGCCCTGAGCATTGCCAGGTGTGACCCAAAAAAGTAAAAAAAAAAAAAAAATCAATTAATTAAAATAAAACCACCTGTCAGCCCACTGCCACCCACAGGAGTGACAGGCAAAAGGACTCTCCCCTGGAGTGACCGTTCTCCAAAAAAAAATCCAAAATCACTTATAGCATCTGGAAGCGTCCCTCAGGGCACCGCCTCGGGGATCCGGCGATCAAGAAGCGCTCCCTCTCCCGGCTTCTCCCCGGTGCTCCATCTGGGGCTGGGATCAAATTATGTATGCTAAATTTGGAGACAGATCTAAGACATAATTTGGATATAAATGTGAAATCAAGCCCGGCCTGCGGGAGCGCCCGGGTGCGCTGGAAGACACGGAACAGGGCCGGATGGAGGGACGGTCCTTGGGCCCCAGGGGGGACAGGGCACATGGGGGGGGAAGGGCTGAAGGGAGGGGACCCGGGGGGCTCCATGTCCCAGGATCTGACGTGCCCCCGCAGTGCCAGCATCCGAGGAATGTTGCAGGTGGGCGTCGTGTTCCAGGAGCTGGTTCTCGGGAGAAAACAGGTGCTGCCTCCCTCCGAGGGGGTTCACCCTGCGCCAGCAGGCGGCCCTCCCCCCAGCCTAGCATTGACACATCTGCGGGGGGAGGGGGGGGTTGGAGGGGCGGGGAGAAAGGGATCTTCCAGAGTCGAGTAGGCAGCCCACTTAAATCACAATATCCCATCAGAGCGTGGCAGCCGGGATCAGCCCTGAGTGTGGCACGGCGGCAGACAGCCCAAGGCTCCGAGTGATGCCCAGCAACCCCCCCCCCCAAAAAGGATGGCAAGTCAGTCCCCAAGGCCGGGCAGGCTGAGACCCTCACTGGCAAGCTGATCAGCTGTGACCAGGGCTCCCCCCCTTCTGCAGCCCCAGCTCCTAGAACTGGCCCGGGCCCCCCTGCCTTATCAATCTGTCCCAACAAGACGCACACCCTAAGCCTTTGGCAGAGTCCTCTTCTCTTGGGAGAACTAAAATGATTTCATTACAATTTTTTTTTTTTTGAGAGAGAGAGACACCGTAGCTGAGTCATCCCGGGGAGGACTCCGGGCTGAGATCTCCGGGCTTGAACGAGTCCCCACCCTGCTCTGAAGCCCACCCACACCCGCACCACCACCAACCCCCCAGACACACACTGGACCTCCTCTGGTATCCCAATGGCCCGGCTCCACCACTAACCTCGGGGCAATGCCGAGAAGCTGAATCACCCTCGTCCCAGCTCCTGGAGTACAAGCTGAGCTGCGACATCTCCAAACTTCCCCGGGTGACAGCTCAGGAGGGACATGGCAGACTTGGGAGGGAAAATGGCGGAGAAGCCCAGGGAGGTCGATGAGTGGGAACCGTGACACAGAGGCTGGATTCACACCCGACAGCTCAGTAAATCCTCAGACAACGACTTTTGTCACACCACGTAGAGATACACGTAGGAACAAACACGATCAAGTAAAAGTACTTTGTGCCTGTCGGGGCGGGGGGAATCAGGGACACGGGTGGGGGAAAGGAAGGTCACCCTGGCAGTGGGGCTAGTGCTGGAACGCTGAATGGCTGAAATGTCTGTGTTATGAACAACCTTGTAAATCACGGTCTTGAAATATCAAGTCCCAAACAGCCAGAAATAAATGAATGCGATGACTTCCTGGACGTTTTACTGTCTCTACGTGACAGGCTTAGGGCATCTTATAGCTGAACCCGAATGACTCAATGTTATTTCTTCTCCTGTTTATGTGAGTGGCTGAAGGGTATTCTATATGCAAATTACTCTCTCCCCCAAATTGGGTCCACGCCCCCTGCTCGTCCTCCCCCCACCCCCGGGACTAACTAATCTATAAATGAAAAGCAGAAGGGTTCCTCCCCCCCAAGCAGCCCAGATAAAGTGTCCCCTAAGAACACTGGATGGGGGACTGGAGCAATAGCACAGAGAGTAGGGCGTTTGCCTTGCACACAGCTGACCCGTGTTCGATTCCCAGCATCCCATACGCACCCCTCCCCCCCCCCCCCAGCACTGCCAGGAGTAATTCCTGAGTACAGAGCCAGGAGTAACCCATGTGCATCACTGGGTGTGACCCAAAAAGCAAAAGCAAAAAAAAAAAAAAAACGCCGGATAGGTCTCTGCTGTGTCAGTCTGACCATTGGACTCTCTTTCAATAAAAACTGACTTTGCCGAAAGCACCTGGTTCTCCGGGTAAATTCTTCTAACTCCCCTCAGCTCGGACCCAGCAAGGCCTGGGTGTGAGCATCTCCCCCTAAGCCTTCACAGAAGGCAATTTCATGGAGTTCCCTTCTCTTCTCCCAGAAGCATCCCAGGAAATGTGTTTAAGAGGGAAACAAGGAGTCAGGGAGATGGTGCCGTGGGTAGGGTGCTTGCCTTGTGTGTGGCCAACCTGGGTCAGATCCCTGGCACCCCTTAAGGTGCCCTGAGCCTGTCAGAGGTGATCCCCAAGCCCAGAGCCAGGAGTAAAAGCCCTGAGTACCGCTGGCCAAAAGAAAAAAAAAAAGGAAAAACAGAAAGAGGGAAAGGAGGAGGGGAGCAAGAGTCCTAAAGACAAGTTTAAAAGAGAACCGAGTGACAGAGGAGGAGAAAGCAGGGCGAGGGGGGGTAGGCACTAAACCCGTCGGAACTGCCCAGGGCTCCGCGTGGACACTCAGGTGGAAATGGGGGGGGGAGGATGAGGAGGGGTTCTGTCAGTACATGGGGACACCTCATCTCAAACCGGGTAGATTCTCTCTCCCAAGGTCAGTTCTCCTTCCACAAGCGCCAGCACCAGCAACCATGTGAAAACAAAGGGGAAATCAAGGTTTTAGGCTCAACCTTGAACCCAGAAACCCTGTGGACGGGCCGGGATGGCTCCAATTTCGACCCTGGCCCCCAACTCCCCCCAGGTCTCCCTGGTGCCCCTGCCCGGTGGGCTCGGCCGAACGCTCGTCCTGTGCGGGCACAGAAAAGCAAGTCTGCCCGTGATAGGGGGCATCTTACATGCCCCCCAGCTGAAAGAGCCACCCGGCGGCCCGCTTCCGAACCACTCTGCCTAGGCTAATGGAAAGCAAACAGGTGCCACCTTGCCAGGACATAATTGCCGAAATTAAACCCACCTCTTTCTCTACTGGAAAATAATGCCTCGGAGTTATTCTATTTATGTCTGTCCACAGACGGGCGTAATTACAGACAATTCTTCACCCGCCATGCTAATGGGCCCACGGGGCGGGGGAGAGTAAGGGGAGGAAGGACCCTCAGCCTCCTCCCTCTGAGCCATGACAGACAGATGGGGGCGGTGAGCCATCAGAAGAAAGAACAGGCTCAGCCTCTAGAACTACCCCCTCGCGAGTGTGCTGAGGAGCAGGGAAGAGATGTCCAGGGGCTGGAGAGACGAAAGCCCAGCGGGCCGGGCCCTGGCCCGACATGCAGCCAACTGAGGTCTGATCCCCAACACTGCACAGAATCCACCCCCCTCACCCCTAGCCCCGTCAGGAGTGGTCCCTGAGCTCAGAGCCAGGAGTAGATCCTGAGCACCACTCAGAGGGGCAAACACACATAAAAGTACGTGTCCATGCTAGGGGGAAAGGCAGCTCAGAGAGAAGGGAGCACCAAATAAAGGGTGTCGGGAGGATCCTCCCAGGATGGGAGATGCATGCTGAAAGTAGACTACAGACCGAACATGACTGCCACTCAACGCCCCTTTTGCAAACCACAGCACCCAAAAGGAGAGAGAGAAAACAAAAGGGAATGCCCTGCCACAGAGGTAAGGTGGGATAGAGGTGGGGGGGTGGAGGGGGGTGTGAGGGATACTGAGATCAGTGGTGGTGGAGAATGGGCACTGGTGGAGGGATGGGTACTCGATCATTGTATAACTGAAACCCAAGCACAAAAATCTGTAAGCCTACAACTGTACCTCATGGTGTTTCACTAATAAAAATTAAAAAAAAAAAAAAGTACATGTCCAAGCAAGTGGATGGCGGAAGAACAAGGTGAAGGTGGAACAGCCCCTGAAGAACATGGGGGACAGTGGGATGGGGGGCGTTTTTAAGGATGATGGGATGGGAAGCCCACACCCTGCCCCCAGACTCCCAGGAACCACAGCTGCAATGGGCGTGTGAACCCCCAGCACCCCACCAGGAGCCCCAGGTGCCCAGCATCCTCGGCTGATTTCTAGAACTTGTTCAAAAATAGGATCATCCCATTTCTCAAAGGAGAAATTGCTCCCTGCCACATCTGGTTGGAGACCCCCGACCCGAGGACCCTCAAGAGTTGATGAACGCCACCCAGGGGTGTCTGTTTTTTCTTTTTTTTTCTTTTCAGGTCACACCCGGCAATGCTCAGGGGTTACTCCTGGCTTTTTTTTTTTCCTTTTGGATCACACCCAGCTATGCTCAGGGGTTACTCCTGGCTCTGCACTCAGAAATCACTCCTGGCGGTGCTCAGGGGTCCATATGGGATGCTGGGAATCGAACCCGGGTTGGCCATGTTCAAGACAAATGCCCTACCTGCTGTACTATCATTCCAGCCACTACTCCTGGCTCTTAACTCAGGAATTACTCTTTGCGATGCGCGGAGGACCCTATGGGATGCTGGGAATCGAACCCGGGTCAGCCGCGTGCAAGGCAAACTCCCTACTCACTGTGCTATCACTCCGGCCCGTTTGTTTTGTTTTGGCTTTTAGGGCCACAACCAGCAATGCTCAGGGGTGCCTCCGGGCTCTGCACTCAGGAATCACTCTTGGCGTTGCGTGGGGGGCCCTCTGGGATGCCAGGGATCGAACCTGGGTCAACTACAGGCAAAGCAAACGCCCTCCCCACTATACTACGCTCCAGCCCCATACCCCAGGTCTGTTTGATCCCTGGCACCACTCCTGGTTCCCCGAGCCCCGCCAGGATGATTCCTGAGCACAGAGCCAGAAGCAAGCAAGCCCTGAGCCCAGCTGGGTGTGGCCCCCAAAACAAAACTAAAAGAGAGTCAATGCATGAAGCCGGATCGCGGCCAAAGAGCAGAAGGGGGAGGAGAACCCGGAAACCAAGACCAGCCTGGTCTGGTTCCAAGGCCGAGCACAAAGAGGCTGAGAAGCCCCTCTCCGAGCCCACAGGCCGAGCGTCTGCATCTGGGGCGGCAGCCTGAACAGATGGGCCTGGAAGTTGGAAGAATAAAAAAAAAAAAAGCCTTCTGAAATGCTTCATCCATGCCATTCTACGTCTCTGAATTAACAGAAAGCAAAGGGGCCGAGAGAGAAAGAGTCGGAGCGCAGGCAAGGCTGAACATTTAAAATAATAAATAATAAATAATTATTATTTATTTGCTCAGCCCCCAAAATATACCCAAAATATACCCCCTGCCTTGAGGGGCGCTGATGCCTTCCAGCACCAGCTCAAAACAAAAAAAGGAGCGGAGATGAGCTTCCAGCCCGGGAGCCCCTCCCGGCCGGACTCTGAGGTGGCCCCTCCTGCCGCCCCCCACCCCCGTCCGCCGCCCCCATTCCCTCCCAGCCCTTGCTGACCCGACCAGGGCCCTTTACAGCAGCGCCACAGTTATTTTTTAAACAATAAAGACCCATCCCCGCGACTCCCTGCTCCATCACGGCAAGCTTCGGGGCAGAACCAGATGGTTCCAAGCATTGCCCAGCGAGGACCCATCTGCGAGCCGCTCCCCCCCCCCCCCCCCCCCCGCAGACAGCCAAGCTCAATCTTAGGGGCTGCAGAATTCCGTGCCAGACGCCCAGAGGTGTGGGACAGGGGAGCAGGCAGGCGCCCGGGGCTCTGGCCTGTCCTCCCCTCCCTCTGCCTTTGAGCCGCAGCAGTGACAGAGAGTTCTGGGTAACCTGGAAACGGCGGCAGCGCCTCAGCACGCCCGGGTCGGGGCCGGAATCGTGTCTGCCTCCCACACAGACCCGGCAGGACCACGCGCTGCCCTGGAGTGACCGAGAGCTGCAGTCCCCGGAGGCCCAACGCCCAGGGCCTCAACCAAAAGGAAAAAAAAATTCAATGGCAGTGTTTTTGCTTGACAAGGCAAAGAAAGGGGCATCTCCCAGTGCTATGAAAGGTTTAGAAAATAAGGATGGGGCGGGGGTGGTGATAACACAGTCCAGTGGGTGCAGTCTGATCCCTGTTTGGTCCCTGGCACTGCAGAGGGTCCTCTGGGCTCCGCCAGGAGGGGCCCCGAGCACAAACCAGGAGCACGCCCTGAGCGCCGTCAGGTGTGGCAGAGGGGGCAAATCTGGCCGACTCAGACACATGCATAGCGTGGAGCCAGGGGCAAGGGGCAGAGCTGTCCCCTGTGTCCTGCCGCCTCTGCCTGTCCCTGACACGCTCCACTGGGGGGGAGGGGCACCCCCAGGGGACGCGGGAAAGACTCAACCAAGAGAGCGACCTTGGTCCTTTCTGCTCCTGGCAGGGATATTTCTACCTCTGGGTTCTGCCCCCCCCCATTTGGAAGCTGGGGGAAAAAAGAGGGGGCACCGTGAGCAGAAACCCCACAGCGCCCAGGGACTCCCAGCCCCTGTGGAGAAGATGCCGAGGCACTGTCTGGAAAATTCATGCCGGACCCATGAGCACTGAGCGTGAGCCCGGGCCATAATGCGGGTTTAGGTCCTGCTCCCCCACCAACCCCCCAGGACAGAACAGTGACCCTGCTTCCCTCATCACCCACAGGCGGCATCCAGACCCCAGGCGGAGCGGGAGGGGGGACACCGAACAGGAAGTGGGGAGGTGGGCTCTGCCAGGCCGGTCACACAGTTTGGGGTCGGTGTGGGCTGTGGGGGTGCTTGGGGGCTCTGCGGCCTGGAATCAAACAGAGGCTCCCGTCCCCTGAGCCACACGGAGCTTCAGCCCTAAGCAATGGAGGGCAGGAGCGTCGGACCCTAAGGTCAGGATGGATGAGGCGCCTGCATCCAGGGAACTGCCCGCAGGGCGAGGATGACCGGAGGGGTGGCCTCCCACCAAGGCTGAAATAAGGGAGGGTGTCCAGGGCCCCCTGGAAGGGCCAGGCTGCAGGCCGTGTCCACCCCCAGCCCTCAGGGACAGGCTCCCGCTGAGAGGAGAGGTGGTAGCTGTACCCCAAACCCCAGAGGGGAGTGTTACTGAGTGTGAGGTGACAGTCCTGGGCATGGAGGGGAGTCGGGGGGTCTGACAGGGAAGGGCAGGCACCAGCATCGCCCCCTGCTAGGGCCGGTGAGTGGTTCGGGGGCTAGGAGGCCGCTGCCACACCCCCCATGCCCCCCAGGCTGGCCGGCCCAGGTCAGCGGCGCTTGCCTGGAAGCAGCCCAGCGCTACCTATCCGGATGGACAGCTCCCGCGTGGGCGCCAGCGGCCCAGGACCCTCAGGGTCCGCCTTCTTCATTGACACAGGGTCCAGGTGCAGCGCCAGCGCCGTTTGGGGGTCGTCGGCCGTGCCCTGGAAGGAGAATCAGAGAGTCATGCCCGGCCCCCGACTCACCGACCCCCGCCCAGGTGCCCGGGATGGGGCAGTGCCCAGGCCCCGAGGACCTAGGGGTGACCACAGTGAGAACGGGCTCCAAGAACAGCACAGATCGGGAAGGGGAGTCTGGACCTCGTGCCCGGCTCGCTCCATCACCACGGGACAAAGGACTGCCAGCACGCACACACAAACACACACAGAAACACACAGACGCACATGGAAACACACAGATGCACAAGGAAACATCTCTACACACCAAGAGACATACACACACACACATACACACACAGACACATGAAAATATCTCTACACACACAGCACACACACACACACACAGACACACCAAAACACACAGACACACGGAAATATCTCTACAAACACACACACACACACACACACAGGTGTCCCCAGGGTCACACACAGGAAAAGATGAAAAGAGAGTGATGGACATGCGTACACACACACTACACACACACACACACACACACACACACACTCACACACTTACACACACACACAGGACACCCTCCTGCTTTCTCGCACCGTCAGGGATCAGAGCTCGAATGGCTGGGCTGCATCAATCTCCCTGGCCACTGTGCGCAGCACCAGCCTCCCCTGAGGGGGGCACTGGCCCCAGGACAAGACACACTTTCCAGGCCCCGCGGGGCCCTCGGTGGCCTTTAGGGACTCGGGGACCAGCTCCCAGGCCTGCCGGAGCCCCCGTCTGTCACGAGGAGAGAGATGCCTGTCACGCTGCGTCACCGTCAAGACGGGCTCCACAGATGGGCGACGCGGGGGACGGTGGGCACAGGGAAGGCCCCTGGCCACCCGTCAGCGACAGCTGGCAGGTGCTGTGAGCGTGGACCCTCCCCCGGCCCCCCAGTCCCAATCCCAGCATTTCCATCACGTCTGAATCTGCATCGGTTGATGCCACGGAGTTGGCCCGGGCAGAAGGTCGAGTCTGCAGGGGATAGCGGAGGACACCTCCTCTGTCCACCTCAGGAGGGCAGGAGCATGGAATCAGAGCCCCTGTCCACCCCACCCCCAGCCAGATGGAAATGTCATCTGCCCACCCCACGGACGAAGCCGCTGTCCATCAGCCATTGGTTCTTTGGCCCCAGTGGGCACAAGGATCCAAGTCCCAAGTCCCTGTGTGTCCTCGGGGAACCTTCCAGAAACACACAGACACTGACTGACCATTGGGCCCAAACAGGGTTCCCCAGCGCCGGCACCAAGACAGCAAGTCGCCCCAGACAGCGCCCGGCCTGGCACCCAGCAGCCCTCGTGCCAGCCAGTGGCCTGGGGGGGGGGGGGCAGCCAGGCACTGAGCATCCGTCTGGACAGCCCCCATGGGGGAGCGGGACCCCAGGGAGAAGCCACCCTCCCCTCCTCCTTGGGCTCATGGCTTGCCCCGGCCCCCCCACTGGACACAGCTGCCCTCCCCACGGCTCTCCTGCTCACTCGGCCTCCCTCAGACCCTTTGCCCTGCTGAGGACTGTGAGGGACAGCAGAGCCTTGGGGAGCCCCCAGCAGATGAAAGGAAGAAAGGATAGGAGGGAGGGAGGGAGGGCAGATGGACCAGAAGGGAGGGTAGGTGACTGGCATGCAGAGGGGCAGTGAGGTGGGGCACAGACCCGCAGCATGTCACTCCCTATGGGCTGACACCGGCCCCTGCTTCTCTGAGGGTGCGGCCCCAGGATGGCAACCCCGAGAGCCCCTGAGCAGTCCAGCGCATGAGCGGGCGCAGGAGCCTGGCAGGCGCCCAGGGCACAGGCAGCTGATGCCCCTGCTCTAGCCCCCACGGCCAGCCCCCTCGAGGCCCCCGGTGCCCTCCGGCACGAGTCAGTGCATGGGGAGCAGTTCTGGGCAGACCCCCCACACCTCCCACCTCCACATGTGACCGGGAGGCTCTGGGCTGTGGGGCCGCACAGGGCGTCTTCTCTCAATGGGTCTGCGGGTCCCTGGGCTGGCGACGGGCAGCGAAAGGTCAGAGGACTCTATTAGTGGCCACTCTGGCCACGGCTGAAATGACCCCGTGGGGGGGGGTCCAGCAGAGTGTGTACTCCCCCCCCAGCCCCCACTGTCCTCCCCCTCGGGCCTCTCCCCTTCCTCCTCCCCCCCACCTCCACTCCACCCAGACATGGCAGGTGACCCTGGATAATTGATGCTGCTTTTATTGCCCGGGAAGTGGTGAGATAAAGACGACCTTAAATCATGCTACACAGGGGGTAGAATCAAATGCGCCCTCACCACCTGGCGGAAGGTGCAAGGCACTTCCATAACGAACAGCCATCTCCCCAGCCGGCCGGCCTCGGAGCACGCAGACTCTGCAGGCCTGAGGGGCATAGGCAGAGGAGGGCTCCAGCCTCGGGCTTGACCCTGGCCTCAGTTTACCAGCACCTTTGGGGACCGCAGGGCACAGCGCCAAACACACAGGGAACAACAGCGCCAGGACTTGTCCCAGTGGCTCTTCCTGCCCCGTTCCTTCTTGCCCGACCTGCATCCTTAGGCCCACCCAGAAAACCAGTCCTTCCCCACCCTGCAACAGGATGTTCAAGTTTCTACTTCTTCCCTCACATAACCCATCCTCCCTCCTCCAGGAAGTCCTGCTGGATAAACCCGGCCCGATCTGGACTCAGCCCGGTTCAGCTCCGTGCTCCCTGACATCCACACACATGCTCCAGGCAGGGCATTCACGGAGCTGGTGCTCACGTGCCCAGCTCCTGGCCAGCAGGTTCTAGAAGCAGGGGACGCTTCCAGGCTGGAGTTAAGTGTTCAAGCCCCGACTCAGGGCTGGAGAGAGAACAGCGGGGCAGGTGCAGCCTGGCACAGGGGGTCGATCCCGGGCCCTGCTCAGAGTCCCCGGAGCCCCACCAGGAGTGATCCCTGAGACTGCTGGGTGTGACCCAACACTCTCCCCCCCCCCCCGACACACACATAAAGAAATCCCCAACAAAAAAAATTCAGGAGTAACCCCCTGAGCACAGACGGACTCATTCACAAAAATGAATCTCAGAAACAGGTGTCAGGGTCCAAGGCGTGACAGCAAAACAAGGCCTTAGGTGACCGTGGTGGGGAGGAGGTGGGGGGGTTGGCCCCAGGATGAAGGAAGGACGGACAGACGGACAGAGGGGGCGGGGGAGGGGGCTAAGACGCATCACAGACATTCCAGCTATCACTTGGAATCCCCCCCGCGGGGGTCTGCGCCCTGGGCCCTACAAGACGGTCATCAGCAGCCCTGAGAGCACGTGGACAGCTGCCCCCAGGCTCCGTTCTTCCCTCTGCTTCCTGGTAGCAACATTCCAAGATCCCAGGGGGCAGCCCCGGGCCCCTGCAGGCCACCCCTCACATGTCCACCCCAGCCGACGGGCACCGCCACAAGGCGCTGCCCAGCTCCCTTCCTGAGGACCCAACACTCGAGCCTCCCGGAGCCGTGCAAAGGCCCAGCTGTACGTGTGAGTGCAGAGCCGACCCCGGCCTAGCCCACAGTCAGAAGCCTCAGGGGAATGGCTGTTGGGGCCCCTGCGAGGCAGGGTCCCCGAGGGTACAGCAGATAGCGAGAGGGGCTAGGTCAGGGACCAGACCCTCAGGCTGCTTCTCCCAAGTCAGAGCTGATTTCACTTTCCCCTTTAAAGCACCCTAGCAGGGGGCCGGCACCATAGCACAGAGGGGAGGGCGTGTGCCTTGCACGCAGCCAACTCGGGGTCGGTCCCCGGAATCCCACAGGGTCCCCCAGCACCGCTGAGAGGGATTCCTTAGCACAGGGCTGGGACAAACCCCTCAGCACTGACGCGGATGGCCCAAAACCAAAACATCTTGTAAAAAAAAAATCCCCCTAGCAGGTCTCACCTGGGACGTGCGTTCTTGCTAACCCCCAGCACTACCCAGCACCTCAACCCCAGCGCCACCCAACACTCCTGCTGACGCTCACACCTGCACCCAGGTTTATGCATCCACCCCCCACCCATCCCTCATCCATCCCCGCATCCATCCCCACCTCCATCCCCCAACCATTCTGCCTCCATCCTGCCTCCATCACTGATGGGAAGCACCAGCCCCTGGGCGGCAGGCTGACCTGGACGTGGCCTTGGGCAAAGGCCCAGCAGCAAAGGCCCATCGGGGACCAAGAGATGTGACCCCAGACCCTCCCTGAGCTAAGGGGCGAGAAGGAAGGGAAGTGCCTGGCCCAGGATTCAGAAGGACCCCCCAGAGCAGGGAAAGGGTGGCGGGGCGAGAATTCCGGGGCTCAGGGCTGAAAGTCTAGCACTATTAGTTGTCAATTGACTTTTCTCTCTGCTCCCCGGGACAGAGAGGATCTGGAAATGTGCCCTAACCCGCTGCCAGCAAGGCGGGGACGAGAGAAGATGGCAATCAAGCCCTCAAAGACAGTGGTCAGCAACCCTGAAGACAGCGGTAAGCCCCCCAAAGACAGCGGTCAGTCCCCCAAAGGCAGCGGTCAGTGCTCTCGAAGACAGCGGTCAGTGCCCTCGAAGACAGTGGTCGGTGCCCCCGAGACAGAGGTCAGTGCCCCCAAAGACAGCAGTCAGCGTCCCGGAAGACAGTGGTCAGTGCTCCCGAGACAGAGGTCAGCCCCTGAAGACAGCGGTCAGCTCCTGAAGACAGTGGTCAGTGCCCTCGAAGGCAGCTGTGAGTGCCCCTGAAGAGAGTGGTCAGCCCCTGAAGAGTGGTCGGTGCCCTGAAGACAGCGGTCAGTGCCCCCGAGACAGAGGTCAGTGCCCCCGAAGGCAGCGGTCAGCCTCTGCCAGCAAACCGGAGCTGCTGACCCCAGCTGCCCAGCGGCTGCAGGGCAGGCCGGGCCAAGACTCCAAGCAGTCTGTTTAACAGGCAAGCAGGGGATTAGCCCAGACAGCCACGATCTCGGGGTAGCCGGGGTCACAGCCGCCTGAGCCCGGGAGGGTCACTCGGGGTTCCTCACCTCCCCGGGGGTAAGGTGAGGTTCCCTCCTCAGGAGCCTGGCGGGAGCCAATGGGGAAGTCTCCCCCACCCCCAGCGGCTCCCCTGCCCTCTGCCCCCTGTCCCG
This sequence comes from Sorex palustris, assembly GCA_028565675.1. Lineage (NCBI taxonomy): Eukaryota > Metazoa > Chordata > Mammalia > Eulipotyphla > Soricidae > Sorex > Sorex palustris. The sequence goes on along the minus strand of JAOXYA010488609.1, from coordinate 1,471 downwards.
GCCCTGGTGTCCCCAGCTACCCCCCATGCCCCCTCCGCCAGCTCTGCCCAGGCTTCCCAGGGAGTGCGGGGGGGCGGGGAACAGAGAGACGGGGGGGGGGGCTGGGGGCGCCCTCGGACATCCTCTCTCACTGCCCAGGAGGGGAGGTCTGGGGGAGCCAGCAACCCCTAGAACCAGGTGGCAGCGGCCTCCCCGGCCCCCTGTCCTCTCTGAAGACCGCCTCGGCGCTGGGGGGTGGGGGTGGGCCATCATCCAGACGCCCACGCACCATTCCGCTTCTCACTGGGACCATGCCGTGCCCCCACTTTCCACACACCCCTGGCCCTGCGCGCCTGCCGCCCCCTCCCGGGCCTCCTGGCGGAGAACGTTTCTGCTCCAGATGGACAGCAAACACGGGACAGCGGGCGGAAATCGATCACCGCTCGGGGAGGCCAGGTGCCCAAGGGGGGGGACAGCAGATGGGCCGGGAGGGGGGCCCAGCAGCGTATCCGCGGCGTGGTGGGGGGCCGGGCAGCACCTGAGCTGGGATGACCAGACACAGCACCAACACCGGTTGGGGGTGGGGGCGGGGGTCCGGCCTGGTTGAAGCATCGGCGCGGCACAGCCAAGTGGGATCCCAGACGCCTGCAGGAGCCGGCCAAGGCAGCTCTCGGAGCCCAACACTGTGTCCCAGCCGGACCCCAACCCTGCCTCCAGCTGGAACCCAGGGTCCCTGGACGTGCCATAAGCCCACTGCTCGGCCTGGCTCACACCCACCCCCACCCCGCTAACCCCCAGATCACAAAGACCATCCCGGGTGCCTCAGGCACGGCAAGGGGGAGAAGAAGGCATATGTGGTGGAGACACTAACTGCCCTCCCCAGCTGTGACGTCACCTTCCACGTCGGGGGATGGGGGGGCACGGCCCAGGGAGGGGTGGGGAATCTGCAGGTAAACGTGGCGGAAAGGCAGAGGATGATCCACCGCCCAACTAGGTTCAAACGTGACTCCATCGATTGCTTCCTGCCCCCCCTTTCCCACAGGGGGGCCCTGCCCGGCACTCCCCCCGCCCCAGGCCCGACCACAGCTAATATTTGCCCAGCGAAGGCAGCTTTGTGTGCAGCGCCACCGAAACCCCATCCATTCAGCGACAGTCAGAGGCAGCTGACAAGGCGTGAGGGCAAACAGGGCCGGCTCAGGCAGGAGCTCATCGATCCCCCCTCTCCCCGTCCGTCCCCGAGGCCCCACCACCCCCCGGCCGGCCCGACGCGTCATCGGTACCTTTTTCCATCATGACAAGCCTCGGAGGAGAGGCTGGGGAAAGGTCGCGGGGCTGGAGTTTGCTTGCGTGTATTTGCCAAACACACACTAGTCCCCGCAGCACGGGCGTGGGGGGGAAGTTTTGGGGGGTGGTGCGGGAGGAGGGCTCCCAGGAGCCGCCCTGAGGAGGAGGAGGCTGGGGGGAGCCACGTCAGAAAGGGGGCTGGGGCCAG
>JAOXYA010488593.1:0-15569 GCA_028565675.1 Sorex palustris | reverse complement strand
GGGGGGGGGGGGGGGGGGGGGGAGAGAGAGAGAGAGAGAGAGAGAGAGAGAGAGAGAGAGAGAGAGAGAGAGAGAAACGCGATCAAGACAGAATGCGGGCTTCTCCAGGGGCAGAGAGAGCCCCTACACCCCCAGCATTAGACAGGAAAGCATAAGAGTCCGCATCTCAAGAGGGGAGATGCGGGCAACACATGTGCTCGGGCGTCACATGTACTCAGCCACACGGGTGCAAGCAGCACACGGGCTCAGGCAGCATATGCGCCCCTTCTTTGTTCACGGTGGCTTTCATAGGCTCTTCGTGGGTTGTCTGGATCCGGAAGTTCTGGAGTGTTCTCGGGGCTGAATCACTAAAGTCAATCAGATTGAGGGAGAGGTCCGAGGGTGTGAGGATCTTCCTGGGGCGGGGTCCAGCCTTCTCAGGGTCGGCTGAAGGTCCTACCAGGTCTGTTTCCTGTATCCACAGGGTGGATCGGTTTTAGGATTTTCCTCCCAGAAGTTCTGCCGACCTGAGTTTCTTGCCGAGGGCCTTCCCCTGTCTCCCTGCCTACTCCAGGGCGAGGTCGCCCACCCACTCACCACGTATCTCTGTAGCCCTATAGGCCTGTTCTCCAGGTCTCCATTCCTCTCTCCCAGGAGTCGCAGTGTAAGAATGATCGCAGATCTGGGCAGCGAGTGCGAGGGGTGGGTCTTTGCGGTGCCGAGGCCCTGTGAGGCGGCAGGCGCGGGTCCGAGGCCCCGGGCCTCACATGGCGGGACGGCTCTCGGGGGACGTCAGCGAGTCCCCTGCTCATGTGCCGGACCCCCAGCGGAAGTGTTCACCAGGAAAGGCATCTGGATCCGTTGCCTGACATTCAGCGTGGGCTGCTGATGGGCCTGGACCCACTTATGATGTCAGCGTGCCTAAGTGGCACTTAGCGGACAGGCAGGGGGTCGGAGAGTGACAAAAGGCCTAGGAGGCAGCTGAGTTCAGGGCCCCCTTCTTAGCCAAGTCCTCTGGGCCTCGACTCAGGCCCCGAAGTGGAAGCAAATGCAGAACAAGATTGTCTGCAAGTCAAGGGGTCGTGCACGCAGGCTGAGCTCACGGCGAACCCCAGGGCAGCAGCCTGCAGCGTGCCATCCCCGCTCGGGTCAGGGAGCAGTGGCATGCGTCACACCATCAACACCGTGGCAGCCGGGCCCCGCAGCCGGGCGGGCCTCTGTGTCCCACGCGTGGGAGCAGGAAGTTCCTTCCACGTAGCCAAGTTTCCTCCACTCACGCTTCCTGTTGCGTGCAAGCCCCCTCCCATGTCTCCAGCCCCCAGGGTGCTCTGAGTTCCTGGCCCCAGGGACAGGTCACCAGTGCGGGGGACATGGACCACTCGGCTCGGGCCCTGCTCACGCCCTGGGCCTCAGGACCCCGCGCAGAGGGGCCATTCGGATCAGACGGTGGCTGGGACCCCACTGAGACTCGCGCTTGCTGTCTGCTTCCTGGCCAGCGCACCACTGGTCCATCCTGGCGGCAGCCCCTGAGATGCGTGCTTCTCTTGTGAAGCGACTGTCCTTCTGGCCCCGGCAAATCTCTTCTTTCTCAGTTTATGCTCAGGGAGGCGACCCGTGTCATTTTGGCTCCCGCTCAGACTGGAGGTTCAGAACGAGCCCCAGGATCTTCCATGGTAGGAGATTTCCTCAGGAGAGTTTCAGGTGGGTTTCCTTGCCTCGCCCTCAGCCTCCCATCATGTGCTGTCCCCGTCCCTCAGAGGGACACAGAGTCTGTGTGTCGTGGCTGTGTGGAAATTCAGGGAAGTCTAGCGTGTCTGGAGGCACTCCTAAGCATATATCGCCATTTACACATTTCTGTGAATGTTTTTCATTTGGGGGGGTTGGATGTGTTGTGCCACACCCAGATGTGCTCTGGGGTCACTCCTGGCGTGCTCGGGGGTCACTCCTGGCATACTCAGCGGTCACTCCTGGCGTGCTCAGGGGTCACTCCTGGCTCTGCTTGGAAGTCACTCCTGGCGTGCTCGGGGACACTGTGTGGTGCCAGGGATAGCACCCAGGTCAGTCACACGGCAGGAGCCTTAACCTCTATACTATCTTTCGGCCCCATTTAAAAAATTCCAACAATATTAAAATGCTCATAACAAAAACACGGAAGAACCTTCCCGGCGCTTCTCTGCCTTGCTTCCGGGAGACTCCCTGCCTCTGCACCTGTGCCCAGGAGCTTGCCAGGCACTGCACAGCCATCAGGCTCAGCTCGGGGCCGACCTGCAGGGCGCAGGGAGAGGCGGACCTGGCAGGACGGAACTTGGCTGATAAGAATTCTTTGCAGGGAAAGAGAAAGTCACACAGGGGACAAACGGAGTCACGTTCCCTGCAGGGCTCAGACAGGAGGAGCATCTCCAAGGGCCCAATAGCAGCAACGCCCGCTTTGACCAGGAAGTCCCAACCCTGGGCTGTGACGGCCGGTGACTGACCGCCGAGGGGATTTTTCCATCACAGGACTCGTTGATGAGAGCTAAGAGGCAAAGAAACAACAAGACCTTGATGGCTGGAAGGAGGAGGAATATGGGAGGCAGAGGTCTCCCGGGACCCTCCTGACTGGAATGTGGGGGCGTCAGGGAGAAGAGCCAGAAGTGGGGACTGGCCCCGAGGGTGGCGGTTTGATTCAACCAAGTTGTGCAAAGGGGCTGTTGGGGTGGGCAGGGGGCTGGAGCAGCTGGCGCTGGCGGCCACACGAGGGGCACTTTCAGGGCCACTGCGGGGACTGCCACACCCCACGGCACAGCCCAGAGCTGGGGTGCGCCCACACTCCGAGAGACGTGGGAGGAGGGGACACATGTAGAGTCGGGCACACGCGGCAGGTACACAGCCACACACACACATACATGCGCTCAGAAGCACACACACATGCGCACACACACACACACGCATGCACACACACGCACACACAGCAGGGCCAGCTCGTCTCAGGCCTGGACAGGGCAGGGGGAGGCAGACCAGACGAGCCGCCGTGGGCACAACCCTGGTCACCTGCTCGCGGGACCTGAGTCCTGTGCGTCAGTGTGTGTGATGTGGGTGTGTGGTGCAGGGGATGCGTGAGAATGTGGGAGTGTGCGTGTGTGACATGTGGCTGTGTACAGAAGGGCCTGTAATGTATGATGTGTGTGTGGTGTGTCAGTGTGTGAGTATGTGTGTATCTGTGAGTGTGTCAGTATGTCAGCAGTATGTGTGTGTGCTTGTACTCTGTGTGCGTGCGTGTGGTGTGATATGCACGTGTGTGATGTGTGTGTTGTACTATGCGTGTGATATGTGTTGTGAGTTTGTGGTGTGGCATGTGTTGTGATTGCAGTGAGTGTGTTGTGTCATGCATGTGGTGTGTGGTATGAGTGCATGGTAGGATTGCGGTTTAAGTGTGTGTATGATGTAACTACAGTGTGTGTGTAGTGTAATTGCGGTGTGAGTCCGTGAGTGTGTGTAGTGTGATTACGGTATGAGTGTGTGTGTGAGTGTGTGTGTAATGTGATGGTGGTGTGTGTATATGTGTGTGAGTGTGTGTATGTGTGAGTGTGTGCGTAGTGTGATTGCGATGTGAGTGTGTGAGGTGTGATTGTGGTGTGAGTGTGTGTAGTGTCATTGCGGTGTGAGTGTGTGTGTAGTGTGATTGCGGTGTGAGTGTGTGTGTGTAGTGTGATTGCGGTGTGTGTGTGAGTGTGTGAGTGTGTATAGTGTGGTTGCGGTGTGAGTGTGTATTTGTGTGTGTGAATGTATGTATGTGAGTGTGTGTGTATGAGTGTGTAGTGTGATTGTGGTCTGTGTGTAGTGTGATTGCAGTGTGTGTGCATGTGTGTAGTGTGATTGCGGTGTGTGTGAGTGTGTGTGTGTAGTGTGATTGAGTGTGATTGCAGTGTGTGTGAGTGCGTGTATAGGGTGATTGCGGTGTGTGAGTGTGTGTAGTGTGATTACAGTGTGAGTGTGTGTATGTGTGTGAGTGTGTATAGTGTCATTGCAGTGGGTGTGTAGTGTGATTGCAATGTGTGTCTGTAGTGTGATTGTGGTGTGTGTGAGTATGTGTAGTGTGATTGCAGTGTGTGTGTAGTGTGATTGTGGGGTGTGTGAGTGTGATGTGTGTGTGTGTGTGTGTGGTGCTGGGAGGCACCCCCGGTCCCAGCCGTGCAGACGCTCCCTGTGCTGGTTCCTCCCTCCCTGCCCCGTGCCCAGCCTGGGTGGGACCTGCCCCTCCTCCCTCGTCCCTCCAGGCCCCCGTGTGCCCCGCCCAGCCCCAGGAACCCTCCCGAGCGAGGCCTCTGCCCGTGTCTGCAGACCCCGCACCCCTGCCTCGCCCTCCCGGGCACCCCTGGGTGCTGCTGTAGGGTGCCACCGACCTGCTGTGGGGGCGTCTCTCGGGGCCTCGGTGACCTTCCTGGCGTGCAGGGATGTGGGCTCTGCGCCTTGGGCCGGCGCCCAATTTCCAACCTGTTCACGGTGCCAGCGCCTGCTGGGACGCGGCCACCCGGGGGCCCTGGGCTGCGCCCGCCTCCCCTCCCCAGCGAGCTGCTCCCGTGGTCAGAGGAGCCCTGGGGTGCTGATTCACTCTAAGAACGCTACCGCCTGCCTTAATGCGTGTTTACCGGAACCCGGGCTCCGTGGTGGAAGGGTTGAGCCGCTAAGTGGCCGGGGCTGCCTTGGCCTCCCCAGCCCCCCGGCCTCTGTGGGCGCTGCCCAGGCAGGGGCGAGGCTGGCTGAGCCTCCCCTCGCCTCTCTCTTCTCGCCGGCCTGGCCCTGCGTCCTGCCCTGCCCCGCGGCGTCCTGCCTGCATCCTGCCAAACCCTCGGGAAATGCTTGGCTGTGGCTTCGGGTTTGTTTGGGCCACAGCCAGTGGTCGGGGACTGAGTCCTGCTCTGCACTCGGGGGTCACTCCCAGCGGGCTCGGAGGACCATGGGGGTGCCGGGGACCAAACCCGAATTAGTTGTGTGCGAAACAAGTTGGCTGCATGCTGTGGCCACAGCCTATAGACCCCTGCCAGTCGGTCACTTCCCAGACTGGAGAGGTGACAGAGGCACTGACCGCACCCAGCCCCGGGGGAGCCGCGTGTTCCAGCCACCCCACCTCACCTCCAAGTGGCCGGCACCCTCCAGGGGGGCAGCCCTGAGGGTGGGCAGGGGTCTGGGCCCCCCACAGCGAGGTGCCGGGGTCTCTCTCCTCAGAAGAGCACTGGGGCCACTCCCGGTAATGCTCAGGCAGCCGAAGGACAGGCCGATGTCCAGGTCACCGGTCACCCTGAGCAATGCTGGGGGCATGGGGGTCAGTGACAAGATGAGGTGCCTGCACCTCTGGGTGACACCCTCCCCGTGCACCTCTGGGTGACACCCCTCCCCGTGCACCTCTGGGTGACACCCCTCCCCGTGCACCTCTGGGTGACACCCCTCCCCATGCACCTCTGGGTGACACCCTCCCCGTGCACCTCTGGGTGACACCCTCCCCGTGCACCTCTGGGTGACACCCCTCCCCGTGCACCTCTGGGTGACACCCCCCTCGTGCACCTCTGGGTGACACCCTCCCCGTGCACCTCTGGGTGACACCCCTTTCTGGGGAATGCGCCCCAGCCCCAGAAGTGCCCTGATGATGAGAAGACCCAGAGTGACCCGGCCCCCTCACCAAGCTGCGCGTGAAAGGCATCCCTGTCCCGTCTCACGGCCAAACTAGGGGGCGGGAATGGGGACAGCGGCCAGGGCCGCTGGCGTGGGTCGCTAACGGGCCGCCTCTCTGTCCTGCAGCCGGCTGCCTGCCCTTCACGCTGAAAGGAGGGAGCCGGGGGGCCGCACTGCTGACGCCGAGAAGCAGGACCGACGGCCGGGGGCAGATGAGCTATGGCGCGGAGGAAGGCAGCCCGGGCGCCTGCAACGCCACAGGTAGGGCCAGCTGGCCTGGCACCCGCGGGCAGGGGCATGGGGGCGGCTGGTGCCGGGAGGACCCCGGGCAGGGGCAGTCGCAGCTCCTGTGTGGGTGTGGTCACCTGCTTGATGGACGGCGTCCCTGGTCACTGGCTTGGTGTTCCTCCGAGGAGGACAGCCCAGGGTGCTGTCTGCAAAGGCGTTTTCTGGGCAGGAGCACCCGTAGTGTCTCAGTGTGCTGGTTTTCACAACTATGTGAAGTGCTGGAGAGAAGTCGTTGGTTTCCCCTTATTCAAACGGGTTCTGACCCGAGAGCCTTAGAAACTGTTTCTGAAGTACAAAAGAAAGCGTTTCACTGACTGAGACCTCTTTCAGCATGTCCGTGGGTCTGCTGGGGAATGGTCCCAGGAAGGGGTGTAACTTCTTAGCGGTCTCTGCTTGCACATTCAGGAGAACCAAGACTTTCTGCCCAGCGGAGGGCTTCACTCAGCCAAGGCTGGAACACAGCTGGAAATGTTTATGCATTTTTCTATAAATATTGTTCCAGTTAGAACCAAGGTGAAAGCCTGTGTCTCCACAGTTCACGTCCTGGCCGGCGGCAGAAACAGACGCTGTAGTTTGGAGAGAAAGAAGCTGAGCTGGGTGCAGAGAGTGAGCACTGCCGGGGCCTGTAGTGTGGTCGTGTTGGCCTCCATTGCCCGGGCTTGCTGACTGTCATATGGTCATGCTGGCCTCCATTGCCGGGGCTTGCTCACCGTTGTGTGGTCATGCTGACCTGCATTTCCTGGGCTGCTGACCATCGTGTGGTTATGCTGGCTTCCACTGCTGGGGCCTGCTGACCGTCACGTGGTCATGCTGGACTCTGAGAGGCGAGTGGGTCTGCAAAACTGTGTTTTCCTGAGTGAGGGTCTCAGCACGCTGACCGGGTGAGCTGGGCAAAGTCAGGCTGGTGGCTGGCACGGAGCAGGCAGGCCAGGGCCTGGCGGGCAGCTCCAAGGTGCAGGAGTGAGGTGGGAAGAGCCTCAGGAAAGCTTCACGCTTCACGCGGGAGGCATAAGAAAGGTGCCGTCCAGTTGGGAGGGGAGTAGGGGGCTCGCAGGAGGTTCTCGGGGCCTAGAGTGTCCTGTTCAACAGATGGACAGTCCATGCAAGGGCTGCAGGTGGGGTGCTGCTCAGGCCTGTGATGCCAGGGCCTCCCCAGGCCTCAGGAGCAGCACCTGGCGGTACTCCAGCATCACTGGGGCCACACCTGTGGTGCTCAGGGGCCACTAGAATTATACCTGGCTGTGCTCAGGGGACCATGTGGTGCTGTGAATTAAATTAGGGTCAACCGTATATAAGGCCAATATTGCCTTAACCCCTGATTATCTCTCTAGCTCCCAATTTGTGACTTTAAAATGCCATTTATTCTTGTTGATCTAGACTACAAGAGAGCAATAAGGGAAACAGAGATTCCTTGAGGAAAGAGAAAGACTGAGGCTAGGGAATGGTGAGCATGGGGTACCCGGCATCTGCTCTAAAGCCACGGTTCATGGATGTGACTGATAAGAAGGAGGGCATGAGAAGACAAAGCCAAGGTTTAGGTTGAGTGACTTGTGTTAGCTTGAGTTGTGTGGGCTTTAGTTGGTTTATGTTGGGTTGGGTTAGGTTCAGGGTTGGCTGGTTTGGGTTGGGTTAGGTGAATTGGTTAGGGTGGGTTGTGTTAGGTTGGTTGGTTTGGGTTGGGTTGGGTGAATTGGTTAGATTGTGTTGGGTTAGGTTGGTTTAGTTTGGTTTGGGTTGGGTTAGGTTGGGTTAGGTTAGGTTGGGTTGGTTTGGATTGAGTTGGTTTGGTTTGGGTCGGATTGGGTTGGGTTAGGTTGGGTTAGGTTAGGTTGGGTTGGTTTGGATTGGGTTGGGTTGGTTTGGTTTGGGTTGGTTTGGGTTGGGTTAGGTTAGATTCAGGGTTGGTTGGTTTGGATTGGTCGGGTTGGGTTGGGTTGGTTTGGGTTAGGTTGGGCAGTTTGGATAGGTTAGGTGAGTTGTGTTGTATTGTGTTGGGCTGGTTTGGGTTGGTTTGGGTTGGGTTCGGCTGGTTTGGGCTGGTTTGGTTTCATTTAGGTTGGGTTGGGTGGGTTGGTTCTGTTGGTTTAGGTTGTTTGGGGCTGGGTTGAGGGGGTTTCCAGGTCTGTTTGTTGTGCGGGAGAATGTGGTTTAGGAACAGGGGATTGAGAGCTGTGTTGGGCATGTGGAGAGGAAGACGCTTTTCAGACGTCCAGGGATGGTGAGTTTGCACTATTCTCTGTGACTCTGCTTGAAGACACACACCCGGGTGGCATCAGAGAGGCAGTGCTGTGCTCTCGGGAGACAGGGGGTGGGGCCCAAAGGAGGAGGCAACTTGAGGAGACGATGGCAGAACGGTGAAGGGCCTCGGAGCGTGGCTGCTGGCTAGTTGAGGAGGGTGCCCCAGCAGGACAGGGACAGGCCAGAGGGGTGACCCTGCGGGGACACGGGTCTCAGAGGCAGCGGGCAGATAAATTTCTCCTGAGTCCTGTTTGGAGAACAAGGGAAGAGGAAGGCGGGCGGGATGGAGAGGCTGCTGCTGTCACGGGCGTGGGCGGGCTGGGGCCAGCGGCCGCTGGGACTGGCTTTATCTTTTAAAGAGCCTAAAGCAAACCGGCCTCCTCCTGCTCAGCTTGGGACAGCGAAAGCGCTACTTACCCACTTTTGTCAAGAGATACTCAGGGATGGTGATGCCACGAGCTGCACACATGTGTACACACATACGCACACAGGAACACATACATGCACACAAACCCACACATGGACACATGACACACCCCTGCACATACTCCCACACAACACACATATGCCCGTGTGCAAATTCAGCCCAAATGCTAAATTCAGTCTCATGTGAGACCACAGAGCATCCCCCGAGCTGGCTACCATGCCCATGAGGCGACGGTTGCCCGAGTCACTTCCACTCTCCGAGTGTAGAATTCAGTCAGCCTCACCCCCCCCCCCCACACCCGGCCCAGTGTTCACTGGCCTCAACGGGAGGCCAGAGCCAGCTGTTCCGACGTGGCATCAGGCACTCCTGGCCAGGGTGGCCTGGATGGAGCCTGGTGACGCGCGGTCTGACAAGAGATCATCCTGAGCACAGAGGGGCTTGTTGGAAAGGGGGCCGGGAAAACTGGGTGGTTCAATCCCTGCTACCACACCTGGTTCCCTGAGCTCTGGGGGGGGGGAGGGTGTGACCCCTGAACGTAGTCAGGAGTAGACCCTGACCACTGCCCCATTTGGTATGGACCCCAGACAAATAAACAAGCCAAAAAATTAAACTACATACATTTAAAAAATCCAAAGCTGTTATCTCAATCACAACAGTCATCGACACGATCACAGACACTAACCTGCATCGGAATATGTTTCTGCATAAAGGTTGATTTAAGCTGGCTAACGAAATGGCACAGTTGTGCAGCTGTTTGAGCAACCCCTGGATAAACAGCGTTTGCCCCTCAGCCCCGAGATGCATCTTGGAGAACTTGCAGCACTCTCGGTGCTGCGTGGCAGGCTGGCATCTAACACTCCACCTGGAACCTTCCCGCCCTTCCCCACGCCTCATGAGCCGCCTGGAGTTGGAGTGGCCCCGGGTGAGAGGCCCGCCGTGGAAGCCGTCCTGTGTCACTGCTGTGGCGTTTGCTCCGGGGTCCTGAGAGCAGAGTCTGTCATGCCCAGGCTGGCGTGTGGGGGAGACGTCTCGCAGGGCGACCCAGGTGAGGAGGGGTGGAGATCTGCCCCATCACCCGCAGGGCGACGGGCCGGCTCTGAAGCCGCGAGCCCCGCTTCCGACCCGCGGGGTCAGCGCAGCAGCTGTCCTCGTTGGCCTGTGCTCTGGCGTCTCCTGGTGTGTTTTTTCTCTTTGTCACTCACCCTTCTCGTGTAGACCAACAGAGAGGACGATTTCCTGCTCAGGGAGACCCGCCCACAAACCCCCACCCACAAACCCCCACCCACGGGTTGCTGGGCTGCTGGGCTCTCACTGGGGCCCCTCTGATGGTCAACACTTGGGCGGGACAGAAATCCCGCCCAGTGCCTTCCCTGGTGACAGATCAAACCCTGTCAGCGACCTCCGGGAACGCTGGCTGGGAGGAGCACTGGTGTGAGCGAGCAGGGCTGCAGAGGCGTCTCCTCACCGTCCCTGAGGCCGGCTGCCCCCTGTGGGCACCCCAGCCCGGCAGGGGCAGGGCGGTGGGAGTCTGGCTCGGGGGCTGATCTCTGCGTCTGTGCAGCTGGCAGCGGCCACGGCAGAGGCGCTGTCCCTGCCGGCAGGGGACAACAGACTGTGGGGGCGACGCTCGCAGCTGGGTTTACGCCATCCTCGGGGAGCGCTGTGCATGTGTTTGGGTGTGTGTCCAAGAAAGCGCTGGAAGCTGTCTCCTCTGGCCCGCCCCGCGCCAAGGCAGACGCCTCCCACCTCTGCACTGCCACTCAGCTCACCCCCACCCTGCTGGGGGAATCCGGGCGCTGCGAAGGAGATGAGTTGGGAACCTCAGCTGTCCAGCTCAGGGGACAGGCCCCGGGGCTAGCAGGAGGCAGGAGGGAGGCCCTGGGGTGGGGTGGGGGGACCACAGGGACAGGAGGAGGGGCTGCGGGTTGTTGCATTCAGAGCAAGAATCCCAGATAGGTGGGCACAGCCTGACACGGGGTCATCTACCCAATGGCACTGAGTTTCTGGGCAGACAATTTTTTTTAATAGATGTTTTTAATTGAATCACTATAAGCTAGACCCGTACAAAGCCATTCATGATTAGGCTTCAGGCGTACAGTGTTCCAACACCCGTCCCTCCACCAGTGTGCGTTTCCCTGCACCAGTGTCCCAGGGTCCCTCCTGCCACCTCACCCCACCCCACCCCTGCCTGCCTCTATGGCGGGCATTTCTCTCTCTCTCTCTCTCTCTCTCTCTCTCTCTCTCTCTCTCTCTCTCTCTCTCCAGATGCTGACAGCTTGTCATTTTTCTCCCTTTGTCTCCTTTCAGCACTCAGTTCTAGTCCAGCGTGGTCATTTCCGGCTATCCCTGTCCTCCTGGTCCCTTCTGCCTCACCCGCACTCTGCCCTCGGGGCCGTGTTTCTTAGGTGCGTCCTCCAAGGACCACCAGGCGCGTCTCCATGTTCCTTCAGTTTGGAGCTTGGCCGAGTCTCTCCCCGAGGCCTTTCTTGCTGATGGGATGAGACAGTGCAAGGCCGAGAGCCCCGGCCCACCCGGCTGGCCATGCTGGTGTGGGGCTGTGCGTGGCCGTGCTCACGAGGCTTCTAGAATCAGGAGAAATGGCCCCTCTCCAGTGCCCCTTAGAGGGGCAGCACAGCCATCTCCTACCTGCCCGCCTCTCAGAGAGGCCCCAGTGCCAGGCTGGAGGCCAGGACTCGGGCTGGAGGGGCCCGTGCGGGCGGGGAGCAGGCGGCTCGGCCGGCTGGGAAATACTTGCTGGCGTGTTGGCATCAGTGCAGGCATCACGGGCTCCGTTTCCAAGCTGGACGGGCAGGGACTCTGGGCCAGCCCTGGCTCCACGCTGGCCACGGCCTTGGGCCTCGGAGCCTCCCGCCCCTTGGCTCCAGCGCAGATTAGATAACGAGGGGGCATTACTGCAAGAGTGGCAGGGACGGTGGCTCAGCCCATGCGCCAGGACGCTGCTCTCTGCAGGGCCCCAGCCGGCAGCCAGCGCGGCCACCTGGGGTCTGTCTTCCCAACACTCCCGGGGACTTTCACCCCAGCACAGTCCTCTGGTGCCCCTCTCTTCCTGATGGGGTCACACACAGCCCCCGGGAGGCCCCTGCCGGGCCGGGACTGCTACTCGTGGGGGGCCCCCGGCACAGGTGGCATGGGAGGGGGCTGCCCACGTGCAGGAGATTAGGATCAGCCCTGGGGCAGCCGTGAGGTCCCTCCCCGGGCACAGAGCCCATTGACGTCAGCGCCCAGCACAGCCTGGCTTCCCTGGGAGTTCAAAGTGGTCACCGTCGGGGAGGCAGCCTTGCGGGGGAGAAACCCACGTGTGGAGCCGAGCTGCTCTCCAAGTTTTCTGCCGCCCGCCCGCCCCTCCTGCAGGACCCAGCAAGAGCTTCCCCCCTCCCCCCACTGCCCACACTCCAGCCCCTCCCACCCCTGAGCCAGGATCCTCCAGAAACACCAGGAGACTTTCCTCCAGATGCATCTTGGACCAGGTCTTTCCTGGCCCCCTCGGCAAGCCCAGGGGCAAGCACACACGGATGTGCTCATGTGCATGTTACGGTCTCACGCGAGCACATGCATGTATGGGTGTGCATTTAGATGTATATACACATGTGCACACAGACACCGCCCTCCCCAGTATGTGCAAATACACACACAAGGGCAGACTCGCTACTGCACACACGCAGGTGTCCTGCTTTAAGCAACTTTTATTGCTATTCATTGCTCGTGATGGGCTCGAGTGTGCCCCCCCACCCCCACCCGAGTGCCCCTTCCCTCCACAGCCCCGAAGGCTCCTCCTGTCTGCCCGCCGGCCCGCACACTCGGTTCTGTGGGCCCGCCTCAGCTCCGGGGACTGAGGCCATTTGTGGCTTCCTTCCCGTGTATCTCACAGGAGAGACGGTTCTGTGTCTCCTTCTGATGGGCTCCACTCGGTGATGCCGTCTCCTCCCGTCACAGTGTGAGTTGTCTCTAGCCCAGCTGCACAGAGCTCCATCGGCTCGTGGAACACACTTTCCTGACCTGTTCATCCGTAGCTGGGCACGGGGGTTGTGTCCGTGTCATGGCTCTTGGGTGTGCATATGAACAAACACAGGTGTGCATAGCTCCTTTCAAGGTAACAGCTTCGTACTTGGGGTCTAGATGCCAGGGGCTGCGTCACGGGATTGCTTGGGAGTTCTGTTCCTGCCGTGCAGAGAGCTCACCATGCTGCTTCCCTAGACACTGGCCCAGACACTCCTGGCAGCAGCGGGCGAGGGCCCTGGCCCCACCACAACCCGCCCACGCTGCTTGTCTCAGCACTTCTTGATATGTGCCATTGTCCTGGGGCGTGATGTCGTCTGTGCCTTTGGTTGGCGTCTCCCTGATCCTGAGTGATGAGGAGCACTGCTTCTCAGGCCTGCTGATCACCTGCTCGTTTCCTCTGGGGAGTGTCTGTTCATCTTCCCGCTTCAGTCTGGGATTGTTGGGCTTTTGATCGTTGAGCTTTGTGAGTGCTTCATTGTGCCAAGTTGTCCTAGTTTCACGTCGTTTCATTTCCTGCAACCATTCCTGTCTCTTTGCTCAGCAGACCATGGCACAGAGCCTCTTACTTTCTAATTTCCAGATCTCCAACACCCGGCACCAGAAGGGAACAGAAATGGTGCAGAACCATTTTTGTGGAATCACGGAGGCGGGGTCTGTGCTTACCTTGCGCGGAACTGCAGAATCGCCGTAGTCACAGCATCCCTGGCAGAGCCAGCAGCACCCAGCCCAGACCCGTTGCCTTGCTGGGCTCTGCAGCCATTGGGGAATGCGGGGAACTGACCCGGCATCTGAGCTGCTTGACGGGTGGTCTCTGCACGCTCTCTCGGGAGTCCCAGAATTTCTCCCAAACTTCTCAAGTCGGGGCCTATTTGGGCAAGAGGACAGCCGCGTCTGCCAGTAGACCAGTGCGCCACCCTCTTAGTTATCTGTTTCTTCCATATATGCGGGACACTTCTCTGAGTTACATGACCCAGCTAAGAACCAAAGGGTCTGGTAAGAGTTGGCTACTGCAGCCATGTCCCGTCCCTGTCCTAGTTGTGACACGGACCCAGTGCAGTGTCGGATAGAATGCACTGAACATGCTGTATGTCCAGCCTCCCTGTCACTCTCTCATCATCTGCACCCGGAGGACCGGCCTGCATCCAAGAGGCGTCACAGGTGCACCGACTAAGCTCTGGCTTATTCCTCAGAGGTCCTTCTGGGGTCTCGAGGGACCTCGTAGGTTACCTAGGGTCAACGTTACCATAAGACCAAGGAGGGGCGGAAGATAAAGTCAAGTGTGTTCGTGCGCATGCCATGAGGCACTGAAGAGATGATTTTCAAAGCACGTCATTGCTGAGACGCAATCCCCGTCTGAAGCATGGAATTCCGTGGGATTTTAGCCTGGTCCCGTCTCTGCACCACCAGCCCTGCCCAGCCCTTTTCATGACCGCGGAGAAGCCATGTCCTTCAGCCGGCCTGCGTTCCCATCTCCCACCCGCTCGTCCAGGCAGGCTCACCGATGGTCTCTCGCTCTCCGGCGGCGGCTCATGTGGCTGTCTTCTGCCCTGAAGCATCGTGGCTCCGTGTTTGTCCACACTGTATCAGGCACGGGAACTTTGTTCCATTTCGGTACCAAACATTTTTAAATGGAGGCATGGTGACTCACATGATGATTTACTGTGGGCTTCCGGCTCACAGTGGCCTCTCCAGTGTCCCCAGTCGTGTCCCAGCCCCTCCGCCACTGAGGGGTTACTCCTGGCTCATGGGGAAGCCTCAGCCCCACCCCACCGTCCTGATTCCTCGACAAACACATTTTTAAGTGTAGTTGCTGTTGTTTGGGACCCTTGCTGACAGGAGTGCTGGCTGTATGGCTTTGGTAGACTCTGGGAGGGCCACGGCCCTGAGCCTGGCCCCTGTGTTAGTTCTGGGTCTCCTCCTCTTGCTCCCCTGATGCATCTCTCTGTCTCTGTCTCTGTCTCTGTCTCTGTCTCTGTCTCTCTCCATCCCTCCCTCTCTCCCTCCCTCCAACATTCTACTGTGGGAGAAGTCACAGGTTACCAACCTGCTAGCAGGTGAGGGGTATCTGGACCATTTCCTCCTCTTGACTATTGTAAATAATGCTACTATAGAAATCTGAGAGGCACCTTTTGGTATGATTGAGTTTTATATTGTTTTTATATTTTGTTTGATTCATTTCCACTTTGATTTCAGTAAATTCCTTCTTTCTGATTTATGCATTGCTTTTCCCTCTTTGTCCTTGCAGGGTGGAAGTTCAGGTAATTGGTTTGATGTCTTTCAGCTTTATATAGTTTTAAATTTTTTCTCTAGTACTGTTTTTTTTTTGTTGCTTTTTGGGTCACACTGGCGATGCACAGGGGTTACTCCTGGCTCATGCACTCAGAAATTACCCCTGGCAGTGCTTGGGGGACCATATGGGATGCTGGGAATCGAACCTGGGTCAGCCGCGTGTAAGGCAAATGCCCTACCCACTGTGCTACCGCTCCAGCCCCTCTCTAATACTGTTTTAACTGCACCTCATATGTTTTGGTATATAATGTCTTTATTTTCACTTATCTCTTAAGTATTTTTACTAACTTTTCATTTTTTGCTTCTGTTTTTATTAAAGACCCCTTTTAGATCAGTATTATGGGGAATTCTGGCAATGTTGTCCTTGATGTAGTGTATAGATTTGTTTCTGATACCAAGGTATTTGATCTCTTGGGGCTAGTTTTTGTGTGTTATCAAAGATAGGGTCCAATTACATTTTTTACTTGTGGCCAATCAGTTTTCCCTATACTGCTGAAGGGGATTCCCTTTTTGTACATGATACCTAAGTTTCTTTGTCACAAGAAAACAGTTCATATAGGAATTACCTCTGGGCCCTCGATTCTATTCAGTTGATATGATTTTAAAAGGTAAAGGTAAAGGCCCTCCCGTTGTTCGTCGATTTGCTCGAGCGGGCCCAGTAACGTCTCCATTGGAGACT
>JAOXYA010488587.1:0-15571 GCA_028565675.1 Sorex palustris | reverse complement strand
TGTCTGGCATATCGAATACTCTCGGTAGCTTGCCGGGCTCTCCGAGAGGGGCGGAGGAATCGAACTCGGGTCGGCCAGGTTGGCTGCATGCAAGGCAAACGCCCTCCCGCTGTGCTATCGCTCCAGCCCAGGTTTTTCTAATAATTACTATAAATTCTATTGGAAGAAAAAATAGAATAATCTTAGCAGATGGTTTTTTTCTAGTAAGTTTCTACTGTCTCTATGTCTATGGAGTTTCTTTGAAAATCCTTTTCTGTGGAGACAATTGGTGGAGTTGTTTTCTTCTCTTTCTTCATTTTTCTCATACTAGTTTGTTGACTAGTTTAGTAGCTATTTTATCTTCTACTCATCTTAATATTTTTATTAAAAAATAATTAATAATTTTTATGTTAAGCAATATTTTCTGGGTTTTAGAAACTAGTTCTATGACTTGAAACATTTTATAGTAGATAATAAGCTGTTTAACAATATGTATAGTTACTTCAGAAAATTTTGTAATTTCCATTTTTCTTTTTTTCTTTTTGGGCCACTCCTGGTAATGCTTAGAGGTTACTCCTGGCCCTGCATTCAAGAGATGCTTGGGGGAGCATATGGGATGCTAAGATTTGGACCCGGGTAGGCTGAGTGCAAGGCAAGCACCTATCACTCCGGTCCCTGAAATTTTAGAATTGTATGAGAAGAAAAGTTAAGCAGGGTAAGTGAATAGTGTCAGACATACAACGCTATTTTATTTTATTTTTTATTTGTGGTGGGAAGAAGTTTGGATGATACCCAGTGGTGTTCAGGATTTACTTCTGGTTCTGTGTTCAGGAATCATTCCTGGTAGTGCCTGCATGAGCACTTATGGTATAGGAGATCAAACACAGGTAGGGCACAGGCAAGGCAAACATCCCACCACTGTATTGCCTCTCTGGCCCTGGAATGATATTTTAAACTGGGAGTCCAGAATAATCCATTTTAGAGCAAATCTTATTAAAAAAAAAGAGAGAGAGAGAACCCAATGACCTAGAGTCTGATGAGAAGAACAGAACAGAGACTGGAGCGATAAGCAGTAGTACAGCGAGTAGGGCATTTGCCTTGCATGCAGCCCACAGGGGTTCGATTCCCAGCATCCCATGTGGTCCCCCAAGCACTGCCAGGCGTAATTCCTGAGTGCAGAACCAGGAGTAACCCCTGAGCATCACTGAGCATCACAGAATCATTGTGACCCCCCCCAAAAAAAAGAAAAGAAAAGAAAAGAAAAAAAGAAAAGAAAAGACGTTTGAAATACAATAGGAAAGGATATAGATTCAAAATACAAGAAAACCAAATACCTCTCTCAGCTGGACCCTTGTAAGCCCTTAGTATTTGAATTTTACTCTGAAGACAGAAAGGTTCTAGGAGTTTAAGCAGAGGAGTAACATATTATGACTTTAGTTTTAGAAGGATCATTCTGATGTTATAAGAAAACAAAATAAAATAAAAGTAAGGGAGTCAAATATAGAAATAAGAAAAGCAATTTGAAGAGTGCTGTAGTGGTTCCTATACTTATTCGGCCTAAAGGCCCCTTTTTAGAAAATAAATCAACCATTGTCTCCCTGGAAATCTACCTCCTTTAAGTGAACAAATAGAAAGTCCCTGACAATTTCACCTGAGGAAACTCCTGTGGTGTGTGTTGGTGGTGGCAAATCATTCCATCATCCCCAGAGGCAGAAATACCCACTTTGAGGAACTGTGATTTAGGCAAATTGGTAAAATAATCAGGAGCAATTTGATAGCAGTACACATGGTGACAGTGGCTAGACTGAAAATAAATCTTTTTTGTTGTTGTTGTTTGCTTTTTCGGTCACACCCGATGATGCACAGAGGTTACTCCTGGCTCTGTACTCAAGAATTACTCCTGGCAGTGCTCAGGGGACCAAATGGGATGCTGGGAATCTAACTTGGGCCAGCTTCATGCAAGGCAAACGTCCTACATGCTGTGCTATCCTGCCAGGCCGGAAATAAATATTAAACAGTAATATTATGAGACTTGATGTAGTAGATGTGAAGTGTGAGATAAAGAAAACCAAACAATCAAACAAGCAATGACTCTAAGATGTTGGTATGGGCAAGTGTTAGGATGCCTGTAGGATATCATGATCATGATCATGATCATGATCATGATCATGATCATGATCATCATCATCACTGTCATCCTGTTAATTGTTGAATTACTTGAACAGGCACCAGTAACATCTCTATTCCTCCCAGCCCTGAGATTTTAGCACCCTCTTCTTACTAATCTTTTCCCAAGGATTGGAGGCTCTTTTAGGGTCAGGGGAATGAGACCTGTTGTCATTACTGTATTTGACATATCAAATACACTACAGGGGAGCTTGCTAGTCTCTGCCTGTGTGGGTGGGATACCCTCAGTAGTTTGATGGGCTCTTTGAGAGACATACATTTATATATTTTCTCTATTATGATTTGTTGCCTACTAAATGAACCCCATCAGATATGGTGTAATAATAGTGGAAAACGGGTAGGAAGTGTCTTATAATGTGTCCGGAAAGTGGCCTGGAGTGTGGCGGTGGTTGGGTAGTGGAGATCGCTCCCGGGGCTGAGTCCCTTGGGGCAATGAGGGCTCTCACCTGCCCCACAGCTGGCTCGGAGTCCTGTAAGATATAGGTAGCAAATAAAGAGCTCTATTTTTATATTGTTTGATTTATCTATAAAAAGTACAAGTTGAGACACTAACAAACAACTACATATACAAATCTATAGCTACAGAAAGGCCTAAATTAGGATTATAGAGATAATGTTTTAAGCTGAGGAGTTGGTACTTTTGGAGACTGAGACTGGTTCGAGAGAGTCAAGGATAGTAAGAAGTGATGTAAAGTCACATCGCAGATTAAGTTATTTGGAGTTTATATAATCAATGAAGTACAAATGCTCTAAATACAGTTGAGCTAGATTCCTGGATCATCCAGTATCCAAGTGTTGAGGCATCCCTATGGAGAAGTTCATATATTACGGTAGGCGTGGTGAACCTTTTCCTGTAAAGGTCCATTTGGATTTTTATAACATAATTTGTAGGCCATTTAATACAGCAGATGGGTTGCAGGCAGCCTATGAGAAGCATACATGTCTGTTCCATCACAACCCGCGCCAGATTCTATGATTCCTGTGCCTTATAATGCCAACAGATCGGAGGTTCCCCATCCTTGTCTAAGAAAATAAGGCCTACTGATAGTCATGGTCACATGATCTTGGAAACAGATTCACATTTTCCACAGTTCTGTGCCTAGTAAATCTTCAAGATGAAATCATAACCTCATGAGAAACCTTGGCCAGAGGCATCTAGCTAAGCAGTACACAGGGAGATAATATTGTGGGTTTTAGCTGCTATGTTTCTAGGGTAATTTATAATTATCAATAGATAATTCAGCCCTCTTCTGATTTATTTTCATAAATTTAAAGGTCAGAATACAGTTACAAAGTAAAATAATCAGCAGAGGTATGTGTTCTTTTTCCATTTCCATTCAGATGCACAGAAATAGGTATTCAAGAACACCAAGCAGAATTCAACATAGGTTACCCTATAGTGGAAGTGGAAAGAAAAGGGGTGAAGCTTGAAATGAGATGCATTTTAGTTTTAATTAATTTCTATATAAGATTTGAGTAATTGCTCATCAGTTTATATTGCAAGTATAATTGAAATACTTTTTTAAAGTCAAGTGGAGGTCTCAAAACCTGGAACATAGGGAAAGTAGTCTATAAGGGCAGAGAAAAAGTCACAGCTTGGTTTGCCTTTTGATTGACTTCTACTATCCATTGACGTCTATGGCTTCGACTTTCTCTGCCAAGCTAGATGCAGTCACTCTGAAATTCTCAAAAGTACAAGGTAAAGATCTCAGACTAACTGGTTACTTGCAAACGTTAAGTTTCAATCCTTGGTAAGATAATCCATTCCTTTATAAAATTCCAGATGAACTCTGTGCTCAAGTTTCAACATGCTGCAGCTGCTGGCAAAGCACTTTGGGAGCCTGTACATCTGTCACCCAAGTCTTACTGTTGGCTTGTGTGATTGCCTTTCATCTTTTCACTATGAGCCTGTATCTATCCTGTGATTTTAGATGTGTTTCCTGTAAGCAGAAATGGATGAGATTTGTTTCCTGATCCAGTCCACCACCTGTGCCTTTTGATGGGAGAATTCAGTCCATTGACACTCAGAGAAATGACTGATACAAAGGGCTGTGTTGTCATTTTACTGTGTGGGGTTGTTACTTTTACAATTGGCTGTTTGATTTATGTATATGGTCTTTCAGTATTTCACTCAGGACTGTTTAGTCATAGCAAATATTGACAGTTTTTATTTGTCTAAGAATGTTTTTATTCTTCCCTTTCTATAAAATGAGAGCTTTGCAAGGTACTGCATTCTAGGTTGAAAGGGTTTTTTTTTTCCCACTGAGTAATTTGAATATTCCTTGCATTCCTTTCTTTCCTGTGCCATTTCATATGAGAAATCTGTCACAATCCTTATGTTGTTTCCCTTGTATTTAAAGTCTCTCTTCTTTCTAGATGCTTTAAGATGTCTCTCTCTTTGGATTTTACCAGTTTGATTACTATCTGTCTGGGCGTTGGTCTGTTTGGGTTTATTTTGCTTTATAATCTTTAGGTCTCTTGATCTGTACATCAGCTTCTCTGCAGAAAGTGGGGAAGTTCTCAGCCATGATCTGTCCTGCCACTTGTTCTTCTCTTTTACCATTTTCCTCTCTCTTTGATATTCCTACCATTTGGAGATTTTATTGCTGTCATTCATTAAGTACTCTACATTCTCTTCCACTCTAGTGCTTGTCTTTTCTTTGCCAGTTCCCTATCAATGCTGGCTTGTATTTTGTCTTCAAGTTCATCTGTATGGTTCCCTAAATTTGAAATTCTGCTACTATGACTTTCTATTGTGTTTTTTAGATCATTCGGTTCACTTTATATGGAATCTTTCATCCTCTGTAACAGTTCTTCTTTGAGTTTGTAGAATTTCTCATCTAGTGATTACTTAATTTTCACTGCTCAGTGATTGCTTCATTTCAATGGCCAACATAGTGAGTGCTGACTTGAAGTCTCCATTGTTCAAGCTTGAGAGTTTTAATGGATTTGGGGATTTGCCTTGGTTTCTATCTCTGTCTGACACAGTAGTTGGGTTCCTTAGTTTTCCCTTCATCCTTTGCATTCCATGTGGGTTAATACGGGCTGGAGCGATAGCACAGCGGGTAGGGCATTCGCTTTGCACGCAGCCAACATGGCTGACCCGAGTTCGATTCCTCCGCCCCTTTCAGGGAGTCCGGCAAGCTACTGAGAGTATCTCGCCCGCACGGCAGAGCCTGGCAAGCTGCCCGTGACGTATTCGATATGCCAAACACAGTAACAATTGTTGCAATGGAGACTTTACAGGGCCTGCTCTAGCAAATCGATGAACAACGGGAGGACAGTGACAGTGACAGTGACAGTGGGTGAATATTGGAGGTTTAGATTCCCAGTTACTTAAGAACTGATATGTTTAGTTGTTCACACCAGATGGTTATTCACAATCCTCTGTTCAGAATATTCCTTTACCATATAGTACTATTAGGGTATTACAGGGTGTTTTGAACTAGTAACTCTGTTTAGCTGGCAAAGATATGCGACTGTGTAAGGTTAGTGAACTGTGTTTCTTGTATCCACTAGCTTCAATATGAAGTGTGTTCAGTAATAATATAATGCATCTGTGTGATTCTGCTTTCAGAGAATTAGTTGATGTCAGACAATGAAACTCCATGAGTTAGGATCTGTGCTCAGTGAGAAGGAGCAATCTGGATCCCAGGTCCTAGACCTTCCATCCAGAACCTGGCCACGGTAAGAGTGGAAAGGGTATAATCCAAGTGCCCAGAAGCATATGTCTTTGTTTGAAAAATCTTAGTTTCCTTTTTCATATATTTTTAAAATCTTTTGAGAGGGTCAGATGTTTGTTGATAAAATTATACCTGATAATCTGGGCTTATTTATTTTTTAAGACTTCAGTCAAAATTGTGTGTTATAGAGAAATTTTTAATATTTTTCAGAATTTTAGTCGTCTAAAAACAGACTATAGTAATTATGAAACAAAATATTTTTAATATTTCAAGTCAATTTTGTATGAATACACTGCACAAAAATTACTAATAACTATCTATTTACATATTACTGTACACATTTCAAGTATAAGAGATTCTGAAACTCTAGTTCTTTTTCATACTGACCTTCACAGGATTCTCCACTTAATGAAAACATCCCATTGTCATGGTAGCCGTCTCTACACTCACAGTGATACCATCCTGGGAGGTTAATGCAATTAGCACGGCTATCACACTGAACAAATCCATCTGAGCATTCATCGATATCTGTATGGTAGAGGAAACAAAAATAGAAAGTTACCATTTTTTTACTTTTATTCCTCAAATAAACAGATGTATCCTGTAAAATGTCTAAGATTTGTTGTTGTTGTTGTTGTTGTTAGCAAAACCTCCAAACAGAAAATATAAATTAAAACCCATTTGGCTGTCAAGAGCTCTGCAGAATGGATGTAATGTTATTTGTACAGAAAGTTGTATACTTTTGATAATAATGTTCACAAAATATTTCTCACACTTTTGGATACTTACTAAGATAAGTATGATATTAGTTCTTTAAGTCTGTTATAGAATAATAGATCCAACTTCTAGACAAACCTTTAAGATGTAGTGTGATTCATGTATGCCTTTTCCCTACTTTCAGGAATAGTAGTTTTCAGAGATTTAGAAGACCAACCTGAGAGCCTATGTTATACACAAGGGGACACAGTTCTATTTTACTTAGGATAGAAAAATAATATGAGTAGGAAATTCACTTTTGTAACTTTTATTCACTGAGAACTTAGAAGTTTTTATTGCTATTGGTACAATACATCTCAATCTGACCAAAAAATGTATCTATAGTAGCACCATTGCATCAGCTTGGTTATATTTTTTGAGAATATATACAATTTATGCAACTCTTTTGTCTTTTCTGTCCCTTATTCATAATTTATTGTAGCTTATGTAAGCAAGTTAACATTTTTAATGACGATTTTAATTTTTTAATTTTTTAACTTTTGTTTGTTTGCTTTTAGGTCATCCCCAGCAGTCAAGGGGTTACTCCTGGCAGTGCTCAGGGGACCACATGTGATGCTGGGAATTAAACTGGTGTCAGCTGTGTGCAAGGCAAGTTTCTTAAGCACTGTGCTCTCTCTATCCTGATAGTACTAGCGCTGTAGCACTGTAGCACAGTCCTCCCATTGTTCATCGATTTGCTCCAGTGGGCACCATTGTGAGACTTGTTACTATTTTGGGCATAATGTTATGCCATGGGTAGCTTGCCAGGCTCTGCCGTGTGGTGGGATACTCTCAGCAGCTTGCTGGGCTCTCAGAGAGGGACAGAGGAATCGAACCCAGATCAGTCGTGCACAAGGCAAACGCCCTACCCACTGTGCTATCACTCCAGCCCCCTCCCCCCCGATAGTACTAATGTTTATTATCTTGAAGTACAAAGTTACTGCACCTTCACCACCACCAAAGTGCCCCAGACACTCCACTATTGTTTTATCACTTCTAGCCAATCTCTTCCTTTCCCCTTACATTTCCTCAGCTGCTCAGTAATAGGTTTTACTCTTTTTTTCTTCATGAGTCTAGCAAATGGTTTGTCAATCTTATTTATTCTTTCAGAAAATAGCTCCTGGTTTAATGTATCCTTTGTATTATTTTCTTAATTTCTGTATGATTGATTTATACTTTGATTTTTATTATTTCCTCCCTTTTACTTTCTTTGGAATCTATTTGCTCTACTTTTTCAAAACTTAGGTTATTTATTGAGATTTTTCCTATTTCATGACGTATTCCTGCATTTTTATACATGTCTCCTGTATTATTACTTTTGCTATGTCTGGAAGGTTCTGATAGTTTGTCTCTTTATTATCGTTCATTATGAGTAAACTTTATTTTTGGTTTTCTTTTTGACCCAATGGCTACTTAACAGTATGCTGTTTATTTTACATAGGTCAGAGATTTTCCTGACTTTCTTTTAATAGTTAATAAACCTTAATGGCATTGTGGTAAAAAAAAGTCATTCTCAGTATGAATTTATGAACACTTGAATTGTGGCCCAGCAAATGTACTATCCTGAAGAAAAATCCATATGAACTGGAGAAGAATTCAGCATGTGTAGGGAGGTGGAGGGGTCTATTTATTTCTACTAGTGCTAGCTCATTTCCTCATTTTGAGCTCTTAATTTTTACTGATTTTCTGTTGGAGTGGTCTGTTTAATGACTAGAGTTGAGAATTAAAGTTTCCCAATACTACTGTATTGCTGTTGATGTATCTCCCAGCCAACTATATTAAATGTTGTTTCTTGAACTTCATTTGCTACATATATATGGATAAGTTGTCTTTTTGATCTACTGTTCTTTTCACCAGCAAGTTTTTTAATCCCTTCTAATGCTACTTCATTTAGTTTGAACACTACTTAGTTTAATATATGTATGGCTGTTACGACTTCTATTTCATCCAGTATTTGCATGAATATCTTTCAGCTTTTCACTTTGAATCTGTATTTATCATGCTGGGATAAGTATGTTTCTCGTGAGCATGTAGAAAGTTGGATTTTTGTTCCCTGATCCATTCAACCACAATGTGCCTTTTAATGAGGGAGTTCTCAGTTCTAAATTGACATTTAGAGAAGTTATTGTTATGTAGGGGGCTGGAGCGATAGCACAGTGGGTAGGGCATTTGCCTTGCACGTGGCTGACATGGCCAACCCGGTTCGATTCCTTTGCCCCTCTCAGAGAGCCTGGCAATCTACCAAGAGTACCTCACCTGCATGCAAAACCTGGCAAGCTTCCCTTGACGTATTCAATATGCCAAAAAACAGTAACAACAAGTCTCACAACTTGTTGTGAAATGTTACTGGTGCCTGCTGGAGCGAATAGATGAACAAAGGGAGGACAGTGCTACAGTGCTACATTGTTATGAAGGACTTTTTTGCTATTTTTCTATGAAAATTTTTGTTTTGTCATTTGCCATTCATGATTTCTTGCAGCGCAAGTTTAGATAAAGAAAATGACCTTAGTCTTTATTTGAGGATGTTTTAATCATTCACTAAATTATGAGTGAAAACTTTGCCTAGTATAGGATTATTGGTTACAGGTTCTTCTCATTAAGTACTTCTAATATTCCATTCTCTTCTTATTTGTAATGTTGCATTGTAAAATTCTGATGTGAATCTAATGTTGTTTACATTAAATTTGGGGCTTTGATTCTCTCATGCTGTTCTAAGAAGTCTCTCTCCCTCGGCTTTTACCCGTTTATTTATGATATGTCTTGGTGTTATTTTGTTTAGATTTATTTTGTTTGCCACTCTTTGAATGTTCTGCATCAGTTCTCAGGACCCCTCCTCAGATTAGAGAAGTTCTTGGTTACTGAAAAAAGAAATATAAAGCCTAGTTTTTGTGTGTTTTGTTTTGGTGGTTACAAAAAATAAACCCAGAGCCTCGAACATGCAAGGCATGTGCTTTACTACTTAGCCTACAACTTCAACTTGAGAAACAGTTTAATGCATTGGGAGCACATTCCATATACAAGAAACCTGAGTTCATTTTCTGCAACTGTATGGTATCCCAGGCACTTCCAGGAGGAACCCCAGAGCCTGGAGTAGCCATTGAGTACCACCAGGTGTGAATGAAAAATAAAACAAGACAAAAATACACTAAAGTACCCCAAATTAGTAAAGAATTTAAGTATCATTTTTCCAGGTAACATGGTAACATACATAGAAAGCCCTAAGGACCATTCCCAAGAAAACTATTAGATACAGTATAGTGGAAGACTAAGAAAGTATTATGCAAAAACTCATTACATTTCTATATACAGTGAACTAGAAAAAGTGTTTTATTTAATTTTTTATTTTTCAAGGAGCCAGTACAGCAAGTGAGGCACTTGTCTTGTGTGTATCTAACCTGGGTCTGATCTCTAATACACTATATGGTCCACTGAGTACTGCCAAGAGTGATCCCTAAGCTTAGACTCAGGAGTGAGTAACCTGTACTGTGAGATGTGGACCCAAAACAAACAAAAATTTAAAATCCCATTCATTATTTCAAAAATGAAAAATCAGGTACCTATGAATCAAACTAAGAAAAGAGGTTTAAGACATATATTTAAAACTATAAGTCACTATTAAGTAAAAGACATAAGGAAATTAAAAATTTCCACTTTCATAGATTCAAAGAGTAAATATTGTTAAAATGTCACTCTTACATAAGTTATTTCATAAATTCAATGTAATTCCACTATGTTAATGACAGTCTTTAAGACAGTCTTTATGACAAATACTAAGGTTTTCATTGAACCTTGAAACTTGAATAGTCAAAGAAATAGATGGAAAGCTTCACGTTTTCAAAATTTAAACTATAATAAAAAGTACTAGTAACAAAAATAGCATGATATTAGAATAAAGGGAGACATCCTTACCAGAGACAAAAGCTCACATATATGTACAATTTATCTCCAACAATGGACCCAAAATATAAGAGAGAAGGAAAAATCTTTTTAACAAATGATGTTGAAAAATTTGGAGGGTCTTATTTTGCACAGAATAAAATTGAACCATTATTTCACACACCATTGAAAAATCAACTCAAAATTGATTCAAAATTTAGATAGAATGCTTGAAACTTGAAACTAAAAAAGTTCTAGAGTATAAAAACAACAACTACCACCACAGTGAATCACAGAGACAGGAATAATACCAAAAAAGCAACAAGTGAGACTGCATCTAACCGAAAGGAGCAAGCAACCCACACAAGGAAAAGCATTCTGCAGAAAGGGAGAAAATACTTTTAAGCCGTGTGCCAGATAAGAGGTTCATTATGAATGATGAATATTAGATTACAATATACGTAAGGTTCCTCTGTCATTCAACAGTAACAGCATGAATAAACCATTTTTAAAATAAGCAAAAGACTGGAAACACGTTTGTCCACAGGAAACACAAATGACAAGTATATGAGGAAGTATCACATCACAAAGCAGCATGAAGTACACATGAAAACCACAATAAAACTACTTCACACTCATTAGGATGACAGTTATCAAAAAGAGAAAAATGAGGGTGAAACCAGTGAAGATGTGATGAATTGGATCCTTGCAGTGTCACTAGAAATGCAAGCAATGAGGAAAGACAGTGTAACATTTCTCCAAAGTATTAAAAATAGACCTTATCATCCATCCTTTCCTCTTACGGGCATTTGTCTCAAACACCTGAAATCAGGACCACATGTCCACTTATTTCAGCAATTTTTCACAGGAGTTAAAATATGGCACCACTTTAGTCTCTTTGGGCAAATAAATGGGTACTGAAAGTCCACCAGACTTGTAATGGAATAGTATTCTACAACAGGAAAGGTGGAAATTCTGCAATACAAAACATGGATGAATCTTGAAGACATTAGGTCAAGTTAAATAAACTGTAAGTGCTTCATGATCCTCTTAGAAAAATATGTTAAATATTCAAGGGGCCAGAGAGATAGTACAAGGGCCAAGGCCTTGCAACTTCATGTGGTCCTCAAGCACCACCATGCAAGGCAAACTCCCTACCCGCTATGCTAATGCAGTGAAAAAAATTCTTCAAAATCTAATTTTCATACTGAAAATCTGACTTTGAAGTGGTTCATCAGGAAAGTACTGAAGATAAGTCTCAATGAACACTTTGGAAAGAGACAGACAGTTGGGGGTTAGTCTGCTGAATGAACTAAGGCTGTAGACCCAGGGGACTTAGGAGCAGAGTTGGTCATGAGGGGAAAGCTGCTAATATCGAGAGAATATGTACTTTGTTCCCATGCAAGATAGTCGGAGAAAGAGAAAAGGATAACTTAAGCATTCTGACATATTAGAGTGAGAAGATTTGCTAAAGATACCATATCATTTTTATCACTTAGAACAAACTTTTGTATTGGCTTCGTGAAGTGTTGATAAGTGAGATTAATACTTAATTTTTTAAAATATTTTTTCCTTTATTTTGGTTTTTGGGCCACACCCAGTGATGCTCAAGAATCCTGGCTCTGCACTCTAGAATCACTCCTGGTGGTGCTCGGGTGACCATAATGGGATGGCGGGATTGGAACCCAGGTCAGCAAGGCAAGCGTCCTACACTTTAAAAAAAATTTAATAAGTAAAGTTGATGTCTGATTTACACTCCAGCCACCTGGAGCTGACTCCATGACCTTTTTTTGGTGAGGCTATTTGGGTCACACTTGGTAGTCTTTAGGGGATCCTCTTGGCTTTGTACTCCTGGCATTGCTCAGGAGGCCATGTGGTATTGAGGATCAAATCTGGGCCTCCCACATGCAAAGCAATAACTCAGCCCAATAGGTCACTCAACAGATTAACTCCCAATTCTCAGGCCTGATTTTCTGGTCCTATATGTGATAATTTCATCCTGTTCTCAGAGATTTCTAAAGGGCCAATATGGGAGTGGCTGGGAGGGGCTGTGCAGAGCATATCTTATGCTACCAAGCCTGGGAAACATTTGACTCTGGAAGCAGGTAGAGTTTTAGAGCAAAGACAGACATTATCTGGGGGCCGGGGGTGAAGATGCATTTTCCACCTCCATAACTAGAACTACACAAGGGGTGCATGTGTTTGCTCCGAACCCCTGTGTCAGTGGGGTCATAGATAATTCACAGAGCTGGCCCTGTTAATGATTTATGAGGCCCTCTGAGTTGTCCAGGGGTGGTAGGATGAGATAGAACCAGTTTTCAAAAGTACAGTCCACAGCTTTTGGGTATCAGTGCACCTCCCATTATTTAAATCACATGAAAGTGAGGAGAAAAGATTTGATCAGTGCCCTTGTGCCTTCCTGGTAGGCATCTCCAGCTGGAAGGGATATTTGCCCTTTGTTGTCTTTCCCAAGTCTCTACTTTTCAGAATTATCCTCATTTATAAGGGCTGCTTTTGAGTGTGGTTTATCACATAAAAGACAGGAGGTGACCGCTTAATTGTTATCTACCAGGAAACCCTTTTTCAGAAATAAAAGAGGATGGATGGAATTGCCAATACATGCCACTGGTCTCCAAACAACCTGTATTTTGAACTAACGTTGCACATAAATCTTTTATAACATCTTAATTCTCCCTGCAGTGGCATTTTAGAGTGCCTTTTGTCTTTTATATTACATATTTGTCTTCCTTGTTTTCTGTTTATTGCATTTGCCAAAAGTTTGCTTTATTGGAGCTTGCACGGAATATTCTTGGGATCGAGTTTATTATCTGAAAGTTTGTGTATGTGTATGGGAGGTGTTTTATTGAATTAAATTGTTTTTCTCTTTATTAATGTTTTCCTTGTCGTTTCTTGGGGGTTAATTGTGTTGCTGTTACCTAGATTTCTGAGCAGAGAGCTTCATTTAATTTATTTTTAATCTACCCTTGAATCTATTGTATGCACTCAAGAATACGTGATTTTCTAAATGTCCCTCTGGCCTCTCTCATTCCATGGAAGTGGAAATATTGTGTTCTTGTTTATTTTTCAGTTACAAATGGCTTGTAGCTTCTCCTCTCATTGATTTTTCACTTAAGGTTATGTAAATATTTGGCTATTCTTTTTCCTAATTTCATTGCTTTGTGAAAATAAATGTGGTTTGAGTAATATTAATTTAAAATTCATGAAGATTGCCTTTGAGGTTCAAAACATGGTTAATTCATTGTGAAAATGATGTATTGGCAAAGAAAGACCGTTATTTTGTGAATATATGCAACCTCTGTTATTGTGTACCCCAAGTCTCTCTTTCCTGGTTTCTCTGAATGATTAAATCTGCCTTTTGCAGAGAGGTGTGATTAAGTGTATAATCTTAGAATTGGGCAGTTTCTTTTTGTTTTGGGAGGGCCTCCCAAGTGCTGTTCAAGAGGGTCAGGGGCCCTTTCAGCAATTTCTTAGCTCCCCACTTCCTCTGGTCCTGGGGAATACCTTGGGGACCCTATCAGCACTCAGGGACCCACAGGGCCATACCTAATGATGCTGGGGGATGATGCAGGACAAGCTGGGGATCAAACCAGAGTCAACCACATGCAAGGTAAGCAGCTGAACTCCCACACTAGCACCCCAACTTCCAGACATGGAAATTCATTATTTGAAGCTCTAGTGCTTTCCTTTAACATTGTGTCCTCAAAGTCATCCTGGTTAAACTCGCGATATGGCATCTAGCACATCTTTGTTTGGTTATACCAAGGGATGAAGGATGCGGTCACCATGAAGGCATCAGGAGGACCGCAGAGTGACACGGATAGTGTGAATAGGCCACGGAGGGATCCACCTGCTGAATAGGACACGGAGAAGAAAGACAGTTTGCTTTTTCTTTCACTTTTGTTTCTTGGGGGGCCTTCCAGGAGGTGTTCCTTTGTGATGGGACCTTTCAGGCTGCCTGCTACAGCACTCTGAGTGATACTGAGTTGTCACTGCAAGTCACCAGCTGCTTGTTCTATCCCAGTATTTGCTGCTTTCCTAACCTTAACTTGACTCCTGCCCCGCCTTCCTCCAGCATCTTTCTCTGACTGATTACCCTCCTGCTGCTGACCTTGCTTTGCATCCCACTAGGCCCAGAGTCCACAGTCCATGGGGATCTCCTGGGAATAAATTCTCAGACTGAGATTTCTAACTCAGGGAGGAGTTGGAATTTGTGCGCCAGCTCTGCAGGGCAGAGCTGGGGTGTGGGGTTCTCTGGAAGGGGGCAAATGTGCCCTCGCAGTTCTTCATCAGCCTTTGTGGTCTCAGGGTGCTGTCTGTTGATGCGTCCTTGGAGCTCCTGAATCTAGCGGTCTTGATCTTCCTTCCTTCCCTCCCATTCCTTTACTAGCTCAGGGCCCCTAAAGGAACAGTGGCTGTTAATGGTTTGCCAATTAACTTATTGTTTTTGTTTGCTTTTCTTTATTATTTTGTCCACTCAAATTCTATTTTAAATGGCTGGGGACGACTCAAAGCATGTATTTGTGTGTGGGAACCCCAAATTTGATCCCTGGCACCACCTGGTTTCCCTGCCTTGCTGGAAGTGATTTCTGAGCAGCTGGCCAACATAGGGTGTCCTTCCCAACTCAACAAAAAGGAAATCTTTATACTAAAAAAGAAACATTTAAAATTGTTTACAGCTGGTGAGTTTTTCAGCCTGTTTTGTTTCTGGTACTGTCCTAAAAGAAGCCAATTAACTCTAGATTTGTTTGAGTTTTAAAATTAAGTTACTTGCATGCAGAAAATTTTAGGGAACGGAGAAATACAAAAAAAGAATTATTTTTACAATGACCAAGCTGCCTGAGTTATTTTATTTTATTTTTATTCATAGTTGGGCTTTATTATTTTTAATTTTCCCCTCACTTTAAAAAATTCAATATGCCAGACACAGTAACAACAAAGTCTCCAATGGAGACGTTACTGGCCCCCTCGAGCAAATCGATGATCAACTGGAGGGCCTTTACCTTTACCTTTACCTTTTAAAAAATTACATTTATTTATTTTTAAATTGAATCACAGTGAGATACATAGTG
>JAOXYA010488580.1:0-15571 GCA_028565675.1 Sorex palustris | reverse complement strand
ATTGTATAACTGAAACCCAAGCACAAAAATTTGTAAGTCTACAACTGTACATCATGGTGTTTCACTAATAAAAATTTTAAAAAAGTGTTTGGGTTAAGAAGAATCGCGGCCAGGGGGCTAAAGCAGGTAGGGCATTTTTCTTGCATGCAGCGGACCCGGGTTTGAGTCCCAGCATCCCATATGGTCCCCTGAGCACTGCCAGGGGTAATTTCTGAGTGTAGAGTCAGGAGTAACTCCTGTGCATCGCCGGGTATGACCCCCCCAAAAAAAGAAGAAGAAGAAGAAGAAGAAGAAGAAGAAGAAGGAGAAGAAGAAGAAGAAGAAGAAGAAGAAGAAGAACAACAACAACAACAACAATAATTGTGGCCAGAGAGAGCACAGCACATAAACGCACTCGCCTTGCACGCATTGGCCTTGCAAGGCGAGAGTCTCTCACTAGGTTCTGTGAGTGAAACTTTCACTAATTTAATACTGGTTCCTGCACTACCTGAATTTTGGGGGTGCAGCGTGTTATCTCTGGCTGGTCACAGTCTCACCCCACCCACCACCAGAGCTCTGGAGCTGCCAGGGACCAGAGTAAGCCGCCACTCTTCCCTTCTGCCACCGCACTCAGGTGTCTGCCAGAGGCGGAGAGATGGCGTTTGGATAAGCTGCTCTCCCCTGGGTCGCTTAGGGTCGTGCATGAGAATCCATCTGGAGCTGGCTTCTTGATTCCTCTTGCTTTTCTGAGCACCATCCTCTCCAATTCCACTCATGCGGTCACAAAGACAAGATTTTAAAAAGAATCATTAAAAAAAAAAGATAAAAGAGCTGAGTACTTTTCCATTGTCTGTATCTTCTAAATCATCTGATGGACATTTAGGTGGACTCCATGTTTTCTTTCTGTGAATAATATTCTTAGGAGCGACGTGCCTCTCATCGAGGCTTTTCCGGGCTTCAGACACACGCTCAGGAGCGACCTTGGTGCGTGAGAGATCAGGACAGGTCCCTGGGCCAAGCAGCTGAGACCTCGGAATACAAGGAGCATAAACAGGCAGCAGGCTTGTGCCCAGAAAGAATAGAATAAAGCAGTTCAGGGTCTTTTCAATGTAAGGGCAACACAGGGAAAATGAAACCGGAAATTGACGTGACTTGTCCCTTAAAAGTGCGTGCTGATTGACCACACCAAGTTGTCTAGCCTCGGCTCGCCATGTCTCCGCTGAATTTTGATGCATGCACTGTCCACAACGTCTCTGTCGATTTTCACAATGGCCCTTGCGTTAGGAGCCAGGGAGGCGGAGTGATGCAGTCCTGAATAAAAGGTCAGCCTGTGAGCTCATTCCATCTGGTCAGGTGACCCGGAAGCTCTTGCTGGACAGAGTCGAAAGTGCCAATCATAGTGGTTTTAATCCAGTGTAATCGCTGGATTACATGGGATTTCCATGGGGTTTTACCATTTCTGGAGACACCACCGCTTTGCTCCAGCCAATGAGGTACCAAGAGCCGCTCATATACCACATTTCCTCCCTCGCCACCACCGCCAGTTTTTAGGAGCCAGGCCATTCCCAAGACTGTGGGGTTGGCGAGAAATAAGATTCAGGCAGATTCAGGAGGAAGTGGACTGTCATCTATTTTGTGTTTTTTGTTTTGGGGCCAAATCTGGCAGTGCTCAGGCATTACTCCTGACTCTGTGCTCAGGGATGTCTCCTGGGGGTGCTCAGGGGTCCATCTGGGATGCTGGGGATCAATCCTGGATGGGCCGTGTGCAAGGCAGGTGCCCTACCCACTGTATGATAGTTCTGGCCCCGTCTGTCTTGTGCAGTCTCTCCTTCAGCCTGCCTGCCCTCCTCGTCTGCACGCCTGGACCTGCCACTGGCCTGTGATGTGGTCATGGGCCATCTCCTGAAGTGCATGGACATGGTTTTCTCATTCATACTGCTCATCAAGGACCAGCATCCAGTTATTGGGGAGGATAAAATAAGGGCATTCAGACCACCAAGCAAACGATGCTTGGAGGGCTGACTCAGGGGGGAAATGTGTGTTAGTAGACTAGGGACTGAACATGATGGCCACTTAGCAACCATAACACCCAAAAGGAGAGGCAGAGAGCAAAAGGGAATTTTCCTGCCATAGAGGCAGGTGGCAGGGAGGGTTCGGGGTGGGGGTGGCAGGAGGGATACTGGGAACATTGGTGATGGAGAATGGGCGCTGGTGGAGGGATGGGTTCTCGATCATTGTCTGACTGAAACCTAATCACTGAAGTTTGTAGGTCTGTAACTGTACCTCACGGTGATTCATTAAAAATAAAAAATAAAATGAAAATAAAAAATCGGGCATTCATGTGCCCCCTAAAAAACATGGTAAATTCCCAAAAACTTCCTAAAGACAAAAAAAATATCATTGTTTCTAGAGGCGTGTGGGTGAGTGTGGGAGACGGCAAGGACAGCCTGTCACTTGGCCATCACATTTGTCACCTGGATTCCCTTCCATGCTCCTGCCAGGCAATTCAAGTTGCTCTTTGCAGATCAGAATGATCCTTGGGGGAGGGTCGGAAACGCCATTGACAAATTCCTTCAGTGCCGGCGGTGCATTTCAGAGAACCGGCTGGCAATGCCAAAGGTGAGGCAGTGCAGCCCAGTGCAGCCCCATGGAACAGCTTCTGCCCCTTCCCCCTTCCTGCCCCTCCACTTCTCACCCACGCACAGATGGTGCCAGCCGGGTCTCGGCGCGCCCCCTGGTGGTGCACGGGGAGAACGGCTGTCCTCCAAAGTGTCACAGTTCCCTGTTCTCCACTGACCCATGGTAGCCGCTCCCTGCAGCAGGGTCGCACGTGAAGGCTGTTAGACTTCTGTCTTCTGCCATTCTGAAAAAGACCCGGTTCCTCTTGGTACCGGTGCCCCAGGGGCGGGAGAGTTTCCTGCTGTCCCCTGTGGCAGCTGGGTTCACGGGGGCTTCCGCTAGGTCTTCCCAGCAACCCTGCACCAGATGCATTTCCCAGGAGAGACCAGAATGCGCCTCCCGCTGTGAGCCCCAAACAAGCCTCCAGCCTTTCTTGGTCAAGCTGGATTCCACAGAAATCCCAGGCACCCTGGGGTCCGCCTCACGGATAGGTGTCCTGGTGGAGAACATTCCTGCTGATGCTTTTGGGGTGGGGGTGGGGGGCTAGTGAGGCAGTGGAGGTGGTGCAGGGGAGCTGATGCCTTCACGCCCCCGGACACTCTGCAGGGCCAGGGAGTTCAGGGCCTTCTAGAACACTCATTTCGGGAGGCCTGTCTCGGAGGTGCTCCAATGCTGCCTTGCCAACAGCAAAAGCAGAAACTGAGTCTTGAACATGAAGAGGTGTGTGTGGAGAAGTGACTGTTTCATGACCTTGGGATCTGGAGGAAGGGATCACTCTCGAATGATCCTAACTCTGCCTTTGCTTTTGGATCACACTTGGTGGTGCTTGGGGCTTACCCCTGGCTCATGCACTCAGGAGGGAGTTACTCCTGGTGGTGGTGCTCAGGGGACCATATGGGATGCTGAGAATCAAACCTGGGTCAGCCACGTGCAAGGCAAATGCCCTACCCACTCTGCTATTGCACCAGCCCCTTGGATTTCTTCTTCGAGAAAGTTTCTGTTCATTTCATCGCCCCATTTTCTGATGGGTTTGGATGTTTTCTTCTTGTAGAGTTCAACCAGTGCCTTGTATATATCCTTGATATCAACCCCTTATCAGATGAATACTGGGTGAATATCTTGTCTGTCTTTGACTGTCTTTGAATTCTGGTCACTGTTTCTTTTGAGGTACAGAAGCTTCTTAGTTTAATATAGTCCCATTTGTTTATCTCTTGCACTTGCTTTGGTCAGTGGTCTGTCATCTTCAATGTTGTGGAGGATTTTTCCGACCTTTTCTTCAATGTACCTGATGGATTCTGGTCTGATGTTGAGGTCTTTAATCCATTTTGACATGACTTTTGTGCATGGTGTTAGGTAGAGGTCTGAGCCCAGTTTTGCCAGCCCCATTTGTTAAAGAGACTTTCCTTGCTCCACTTCGCATCTTGCTCCCATTAGATGATCATTTACTTGAGGGTGTGTGTAAGTATATTCAACCCTGTTCCATTGGTCTATGGCTCTACCTTTGTTCCAGTACCATGCAGTTTTAATTATTACTGCTTTGTAGTAGAGTTTGAGGTTAGGGAAGGTGATGCCTCCCATCTTTTTCTTTTTCCCTCTAGAATTACTTTAGCTATTCATGGAGGGTAATTGTTCCATATGAATTTCTGGGGGGGGGGGTTGATCCATTTCTTTGAAGAATTTCATGGGCATCCTTATAAAATTGGGATCGCATTGAATCTGTATATTGCTTTGGAGAGTATTGCCATTTCGACAATGATAATTCTCCCAATCCATGAGCAGGGGATATATTTTCATTTCCTCGTTTCCTTTTTTATTTTGTAAAGTAGCTTTCTGTAGTTTTCTTTGTACAGGTCTTTACCTCCTCAGTTAAGCCGATTCTGAGGTAGTTGATTTTCTGAGGCATGACTGTGAATGGGATTGCTTTTTTCATGTCACTTTCTTTGCTCTCTTTATTTATGTATAGGAAAGCCATAGACTTCTGAGTACTGGTTTTATAGCCTGCTACTTTACTGTATAAGCCTATTGTTTCTGGGAGCTTCTTGGTAGAAACTTTAGGGTTCTCTAAATATAGTATCATATAATCTGTGAATAGTGAGAGCTTGATTTCTTC
The DNA here is from genome assembly GCA_028565675.1 of Sorex palustris. NCBI lineage: Eukaryota > Metazoa > Chordata > Mammalia > Eulipotyphla > Soricidae > Sorex > Sorex palustris. The sequence continues at coordinate 10,863 of JAOXYA010488580.1, read as the reverse complement.
CTTTTCTACCTCGATGCCCTTAATATCTTTTTCTTGCCTAACCGCTATTGCAAGTACTTCCAGAACTATACTGAACAGAAGTGGTGAGAGTGGGCATTCTTGTCTTGTCCCTCATCTTAGAGGGAAGGCTCTTAGTTTTTCCCCTGTCACTGTCACTGTCCTCTCGTTGTTCATCGATTTGCTTGAGGGGGGTCCAGTAATGTCTCCATTTTGAGACTTCTTGTTACTGTGTTTGGCATATTGACTACATCACAGGTAGCTTGCCAGGCTTTTCCCTGCGGGTGAGATACTCTCAGTAGCTTGCCAGGCTCTCTGAAAGGGGCGGAGGAATCAAACCCAGCTTGGCCAGGCTGGCTGCATGCAAGGCAAACACCCTACCGCTGTGCTATCACTCCAGCCCTCATTGAGGATAATTCTGGGCATAGGCTTGTGGTAGAGATGGTTTTGACTATATTGAGGAAAGTTCCTTCAATGTCCATTTTGGTGGGAGTTTTCAACAAAAATGGGTGCTAGATCTTGTCAAATGCTTTCTCTGCATCTATTGATATGATCATATGTTTTTTGTTTTTTCTTTTGTTGATATGATGGATTATGTTGATTGATTTCTGAATGTTAACCATCTTTGCATCCCTGGGATGAATCCCACTTGGTCAAGTTATATGATCTTTTTGATACATTTTTGGATCCTATTTGCTAATATTTTTTGAGTATCTTCGCATCCATGTTCATCAGGGATATCGATCTGTAATTTTCTTTTTTTGTAGTGTCTCTTTTTGCTTTTGTATAGGGAGATATGTGCCTCGTAGAAACTGTTTGGGAGAGTTTCTGTCTCTTCAATTTCCTGGAAAAGCTTGAGAAAGAACCAGCAATAGATCCTCTATAAATGTTTGGAAGAACTCGCTAGTGAATCCATCTGGATGTGGGCTTTTGTTTTTGGGAAGACTTCGGTTACAGTTTCATTAAAAATTTTTTTTTTATTGATTCACTGTGAGGTACAGTAACAAAACTTTCATGTTTGAGCTTCCATCATAAAGTCATCAAGCACCCATACCTTCACCAGTGCCTGTTTTCCACCACTGAAATTCCCAGTATCCGCCCCCCCTTTCCCTACTTCCACACCTCCTCCTCCTGCCTGTGGGGAAGACATTTTCACAATACTCTCTTTCTCTACTTTAGTTACCTTCGATATTTTGATACCAGACCCACTACCCCTCATACCTGCCGAAATGTATTTTGTATTGCTTATTATGGATACAATATAATGTCCTGCGACCGCAAGAGCAGTCATGCATTTAGGAATTCTGAACTTCCAATAATTAGGGTATGGAGAGATTGCTGCAGCAAGTTGCTCGGGTCCGAGATTCATTTGTTTGTCTCTGGATCGTGGCTGTGCGGGAGCTTAAGTAGACAGTGGCCGGATGTGGCATCATCTTGGAGTCCCATCGGGGCGGGGGAGGGGAAAGGAGAAGGTCCCACTTCTCTGTTCTGTGAGTCTTAGGATTTGCCACCACTGCCACTCATACCTGGAGCTTTTCACTGGCTTCTAGAAAATCCGGTTGCCAGAGCTCCTAAAGGGCAGGCAGTTTTCGGTTTCAATTTCCTTAGCAGCAATACATCGATTCAGGTATTCCAAATCTTGGTTCAGAAATACTTACAGAGCTATAAATTTTACCCTTAACTTGGCTTTAGCTGCATCCCACAGGTTCTGGCAGCTTCTGTCTTCATTCTCATTTGTTTCCAGGTATCTTTTGATTTCTTCCTTGATTTCCTTTGACTCACTCTGTTCAACGTGGAGTTTTTTAATTTTCAGGTGTTTGATTTGGTTTTCTGTGTCTGCATGTGATTAACTGTGCATCTTCACTGCATCGTGGTCTGAAAAGATAGTTGATACAATTTCCATCTTCCTGATTCTATTAGGTATGTTTTGTGACCCAGCACGTGGTCTATTTTGGAAAATGTTCCGTGTGCACTGGAACATAATGTGTATTCTTTTGGGGGGGGCATGTAAAGCCCTGTATAGATCTATTAGCCCTCTCTCTTCCATTTCTTCCTTCAAAGCCAGTGTTTCCTTGTTGAGGTTTAATTTTGCTGATCTATCCAGGGGTGATAAGGCAGTGTTGAAGTCTCCAACTACTAATGAGTTGCTACCAATGTCCTCCTTAAAATCTAATAGCAGTTTTTTTTAAGTATTTACTTTGTCCTTCATTGGGTGCATATACATTTAGGAGTGTGATTTCTTTCAGCTTTACATATCCCTTGATTATTAAAAAATGTCCTTTGCTGTCCCTTCCAATCTTTTTCAACCTGAAATCTATGTTGTCGGATACTAGTATGGTCATTCCGGCTTTTTTGAGGGACTTGTTTGCTTGCAGGATTGTTTTCCATCTTTTGACTTTGAGTCTGTGTTTGCTCTGACTGTTCAGATGTGTTTCTTGTAGGCAGCTGAATGTTGGGTTCAGTTTCTGATTCCATTTTGTCACTCTGTGTCTCTTAATTGGTGTGTTTAGACCATTGATATTGAGAGAGATTATTGCTTTGAGGTTTTGTGCCATCTTTTTGTGGGGTTTGTTGTACTTGTAGGGGTTTTTCTTGTCTTACAGTATCCCCTTTAGTCCTTCTTTTAACTTTGGTCTTGAGTCTATGAAGTTCCTGAGCTGTTGTTTTTCCATAAAATAGTGAATCGTTCCTTTGAATTTGAGTGAGAGTTTAGCCGGATAAAGTATTTTAGGTGTTCATTTTATTTATTTTTTCACTATATCCCACCATTGTCTTCAGGCTTGGAGGGTTTCCACTGATAAGTCTGCTGTAAATTGAAGGGGGTGCTGCTTTCTGTGTGATTTCCTTCTTTGACGTTGCTGCTTGCAGTATTATGTCTCTATCTGTGGCATCCATCATTCTGATTATGTTATGTCTTGCAGTTTTGTTTTATTGGAGTCTCTTTTGGCTGGCCCCCTTCAGGTTTTTGGATCTGGATGCCTGCATTCTCCAGCTCTGGGAACTTCTCAGCAATGATAACTTTAACTGTGGCTTTTTCATTGGGGTTGCCTCCCTCTTCTTCTGATTCTCTGATGCTTCATATGTTGTTCCTCTTGGATTCATCCCCTAGGTTTCTGATTTGCCCTAGAGCTATTTTGAGGTCTTTTTCCATTGTCTGTTGTTGCCTGTAAGCTTTCTGCAGCTCATCTTCAAACTCACTGATTCTGTCTTCGGCTGTAGTCATTCTACTGTTGAGGGCACCCACTGAGGTTTTTTTTTTTAATTTCATCTACCAAATCCTTTATTTGAGACATTTCTGTTTGTAGCTTTCTTATTTATGCACTCATTTCTTCCCGTATTTTTCTTGGCTGTCAGTTCCGCTGTTTCTTTCATGTCCTTCTTTAATTTAATGGATGCCTGTTCCACTGTTTCTTTGAGTTCACTGAACATCTTCAACATTTTATCTCTGAATTCTTTATCGGAGAGATCATATTTGTGGGTAACCCCTGTTGAGGCTTCTGGACTCTTTTCTTCATCCTCTCCTCATGGTGGGGATTTGCGCTGTTTCTTCACGTTGTTGTGGTGGTATGGAGGTGGAACCTTCCAGTTCACTATCAGTATTCCCCTCTTGCTGAAGAGCAAGCTGGCAGCCCTAGAGTGGCGGTGCTGCGGGGGGTGGGGACAGATGTCAGTCCCAGGACACTGGGAGGTGTTTGGGTCCAGATGTCGGGCTGGGGTGTGGGCGTGGGGTTGGAGAGCCTTCAGAGGTCACACACCTGAAGAGCAAGCAGGCACAACTGGAGGTCGGATGTCAGTCCTGGGATGCTGGGAGGTGTTCGAGACCTGGTGGCAGGCTGGGTGCGGGTGCAGGATTGGGGCACCTCCGAGAGTCTCACACCTGAATAACAAGCTAGCAGCGCTTCTCTCTTTTATTTTTAATTTTTCTTTGTTGGTTTGTTTGGGGGCCATGTTTGGTGATGCTCAGGGGTTAGTCCTGGCTCTGCACTCAGGAATTACTTCTGGTTGTGCTCAGGGGACCATGTGGAATGCCAGAGATCAAGCACAGGCAGCCCCGTGCAAGGCAAAAAAAGCCTTATTGGCTGTACTATTGCTCACCTCCACTTGTGAAAAAACAGAACTTGTGAAGAAATTAAGTTGAATTTGAATGAAGAAAGGAAACAATTTTACATTTATTTTCCTCTTAAACAGTGGGAAATGATTTATTTTAAAACATCACTGTATTGGTCTGTCCACCTGAAATTTTTTAACAGAAGTTGTGGAGAGGCTTCTGTCATGGGTGGCTATGACCTCTGAAGCCTTTTGCTGCTCTTGGAGATGCTTTCCAAAGTGTAATAACAAGGGGAGGCTCCTGGGGAGGAGCCCTAGGAAACTAGGAAGCACCGAATCCAGGGACCTGGGGACAGTGGTCTGCACCACCAGTGAGGGGGAATTTCCTCATTCCTCACAATGGCACCACTGTTTTGGGGTGTACCCTTGAGATACCAGCTCTACACTCTGCATCTCAGTGCAAGAAGGAAGAAGACTTAGAGAAGAAGCTTGAAAATACTTACAAACTGAGTAATGTTGACATGTAAATTTTGATAAGCCAAAGATGTTTTATTTTCCAACTCAGGTATATATGATGTTTGCAATTCAAGTTTTCCAGGAAATACTTTGCCTGAAATGTAAGCAAAAAATCTTTCTGTCCCATTTAATGATGGGGATCATTTCTGTTTTGTTGAAAGCATAGATTCAAAATTCTATACATTACATGATAAAATTATGGAATACTAAAGATATTACCCAAATATCATCCAATATAATATACCCATTTTCATTTTTGTCTTTCTCTCAGCTCTATATTTCTGTTCAGGGTTATTTTACTTTGATTCCAAATTTTCATGAGTCTTTTAAAATCTATTACCTAAAATTTATTAAATCCCAGACAATGGGGCTATTCTGAGACGGATAGGTTAGCAAATCCAGTGACCAGTGACTGAGACAAGAAACTCTAGGCCTGCCCACTCTCCTGGTCCTAGGTAGGTCACTGAGCTAGGTCACTGTCCCTGGGAACACTGGCCTTACTTTGGATTTGTGCCGTCCCTGCACTTTGTCAGGAGCTTGCACATACTCCATTCTCATGTGCCCCTTAGGGAAATGCTCTCTGGAACAAGGAAAGGAAGGGACATGGGCCCCCAGACCTCCAGGCCTCGCTCTTCCTTCTGATCCGGTCTGTGTGCTCACCTGCTGGTGGCCCCTGGACAGAGACAGGAGCCTACTCTCTGCTTGGCTGTTCTTGTTGCCTCCAATCCTAGTACTCTGGCAGCCCTCTTCCTGTTCTTTTTTTTGGGTTTTAAGGTTACACTCAGCAGTGCTCAGGGCTTACACCTGGCTCTGTGCTCAGGGATCACACCTAAGTAGTGTTTGGGGGAACATAAGAGGGGATGGGAATCAAATCCAGACTGTTTGCAAGGCCAGAGGCTTAACTGCTATATTATCTCTCCATCCTTCTGGGAGCTCTTCATGAGGAATGTGTTTTGTTTTGATTTTTGTTTTAGTGTCAAGAAATCAAATCCAGGGCCTCATACCTGCAGAGCCTCAGGGGGCATGCTTGTTCATTATTTCTGGTTTTCTAGTCCTCCTTAGGTACAAGATGCAGCTCTGTAGGGTTTGCCCCTCCTTTTCGGGGCCTGCACTGTATGTGCTCTGGGCTACTCCAAGCTCAGTGTTCCTGGGTCATTCCTGGTGGTGCTCTTCTGACCATGCAGTGCCCTGTACCAAGCAAGTGCCATACACCCCTGTACTATCTCTCCAGCATGACTCACCACTGACACTCACCTCTATTGCACTTGTCTTCTTTGTAGTAGTACTCCTCTGGACACAGGCAGAAGGCCATGTCATTCAGATTAATACACGAAGAATCAAAACTACAGTATATATAGTCACAAGGATAAACTTGATCTGAAATAGAGTAGAAAGGTTTAAAATTCATAAACTGAAAAGAAAAAATACCTTGAAAGAGCTTTTAACTCTTCATGCCTCTCTCCTCATAACTTTCTATTTTCTCCCTCTGTGTGTGTGTGTGTGGGGGGGGGTGTTTGTGGGGTGAGCCAATGCTCAGGGGTTACACTTGAGCACAAGGGAGCATATGGAGAAATGCGTTTCCTGGAATCGAAGTGGAACAAGGCAAGGAACTTCGTTGTTGCTGTTATTATTAAGTGTTTTATTGAATAACATGAGCTGGAAAGTCACGAAGCTTTTATGATTAAGTATCCATCATACAGCGTTCCAGCACTCACCCTTTAACAATGTCCACTTGTCTCCATCAATGTCTCCAGTTTCTCTTCTGCTTACCAGCCTGTCTCTATGGCAGAGACTACTTTTTGTCTTTTTTCCTTTAGGCACAGTGATTTCCAATACTTTTACTAAATGTGTGTTATGCATATCACGTTACTTCCTTTCAGCACCCTGTTCTTGTCCAGAGGGATTACTCCACTATCCCACTACCATTGTCCTACCGTCCCTTCTCTTTCCCAACTGGCTTCGTCTACTGTTGCAAGTTTTTCACTGAGGGGCAGTTCTCCAGGCATCTGTTTGTTTTTGTATTTTTGTCGTTGGCTATTATTTTTCTAGCTTGTGACCCTTTCCTGATTTCTAATGAGTGCATGCGTACACATAGAAGAGCTGAAGCAAATGCATAGGAATTTGGAATTGGTGGGGAAAACAAAGAACGAGAGAGAGAGTGAGAGAGAAATAGGGAGAGAGAGATGATGACATCTGTTCTAGACCAAGTTTAGGAAGTAAAGGAAGCAGTTTCTGCTTCAGATAGCTTTGATTTTAGACAGTGATTCTTCTCAAGCTAGACTGTTTGAGAACTGTCATTGGTTCACTGTTGATTTTCTTTTTATCCCTCAGATTCAAGTTCCATGAATTGCCTCAAACACCAAATTATGATCAGTTACCATTGTAATCTCTTTTTTTCCATGAACTTTTAATAAGAAGTCAGGTTAGAAGATTAAGGTGTTTTACAGAAAAATCCTTGAGCTTTTATGATAGAATTATTTAAATGTTTTATCTCAGAATTTTTGATTCCAAATCTTCAGTAAACATGAACACTTTTGGTAAAATCTTGAAGTAAAAGGAGCTGGAAAATTATAAATAAATAGGACTCATCTATACTTTCAGAAGGAGAAATATTTTTTACATAGTGTGTAGGATAATGGTCGGTTTGCCCCCTCCCTGGCCGCTGGTAGCTTGTGTTTGTTGATTGCTCCCCAACCTGTCAATTACCTTTGTCTCCTGACAAGACTCTGACTTGTAAATACTGTCTTTCTCTTCTCCTTAATGTCCTTTGCAGGGTTATTATTTCAGAACAGTTGCTTTTTATATGGATACAGGAAGACAGTTAAAAAGACAAGCCTGTGGCTTGGGAGTTGACTCCAGATAATTTACCTTCTGGACATCTGCTCTCTTGACTCAGTTGCCCTTACTTCCTAGATCCCCAAAAGCAGTCTCCCAACAAGGGACTGGATGGATCCAGGGCAAGTGGTGAGCTATGAGCTACCCTGGCATCGAAATAGGCCTGGCTAAAGTGCCCTAATGCTTAACTATAAGTTAAGAGCTTGGTTATGGACAGATTCTGTCATGATCCAAAAGTAATAACTAGATTTGGACCCTGCTGGGGTTAGGATTGATTGATTTGATCTGAGCACTGTAGTCTGAGTCTATGGTAAGATGTCTCTAGGAAAGTCACCCTACAAGCCTTAAAGTGTCTATTACTGTGTTCATACAGAATGGTAAATATTAGGAGAATTAAATATGCTAATTAAGTTGCAGGTCCAAGGAGAGGAGAAACACACCTAAAGCCTGATTTGCTCTCACGGGTGCAGGTGGTCGAAAAGTCTGGAAAAACATTTTTGATAATTCTTCCCATGGGGAGGCGTGGTGAGAGGATAAAAAAGAGTGGCTGCGGGGAGAAAGGGGTGTTGATAGTTGGAGACAGGGATTGATGGGATGGTTGGATTGTTGGCTGGATTGATTAACTGAAACAGAGACAGAGAGAGACAGAGAGAGAGAGAGAGAGAGAAGAGAGGAAACAGATATAGAGGGAAGAAAGAATTGCGTGGTTAGACAAACAGACACACAGACACAGACACAGACACACACAGAGGGGGTTGGAGATCGTTGGGAGAGACGAGAGATGGAATAAACAGCAAATAATCAGCAACCAGCTTGGCCCTCATTCTTCCTTCATCCGTCCAAGGCAACAACCTTTATGGGTAAAGAAGCTGCCCAAGAGCACCGAATGCGGGTGGCGAGAGAGAGCTACTCCGGAGAGCCCGCAAACACCTTTTCACATGTCATCCGCATGCTCATGAGCGGCTCACACAGCCATGCGGTGAGGGGCTTTCACAGCTCCTCGCAAGCGCAGAATTTGTTTTTACACAATAGTGCATCAGGAGCTTATAAACATTTTAAAAATTATGAATTTAAAGGAGGGGTCTTAGATGAAGCTTTAGTGTGAGGATGTAGGAGGGATGAGGATAATGAGGGTGGAGGCCTAGAGAGAGAGAGAGAGAGAGAGAGAGAGAGAGAGAGAGGGCGGCTTTAAGAGGTGAAGGATAGACCTTGAGCAATGGTACAGGTTTGATTCCAGCACCATATGCACTCCTGAGCCCTCCAGGAGTGATCCCTGAGTGCAGAGCCAGGAGTAAAGGCTGAATATTTTTGACTATGTCCCATAATCTTAAAAAAGCAAAAAGAAGGGAAGGAAACCAGTGTAAAATGTTTGAAAAGTTCAATAGATTGTTCTCAACAGCAGCCTTGGGGATTGTCTGCTAGTCCTGGGAACTAACATTAAATTCCTCCAGGGCTGACCCACCAGGTCATGGTCAGATGAAGCAGGTCGGCTGAGTGTCGGGAGTGAACAGCAGTCATGGTGCCCATTGTTTCATGGTTTTCTGTAGTCAGAGACAATCATTAGTGTCCTGCCATGCTGTCCTTGGGCATGTGAATGACCTTGACCATCAATCAGGACCCATGTTGGACATGACATAAGCAGACCTGAGAAACACCTTTGGTCCCAAACTCCCCGCTTTCTGTTTTGGAAACTGAATACTCGAGCATGCAGTATTGGCACTAGAATACTCGAGCATGCAGGGCAATGTGGAGCCATTCAACTGAGAGGAACCATTCAACTGAGACTTCTTGGAATCAGTCAGCCCCAGTTGGCCCACCCAGCATCCAGGGCCAAGTGAGCCCCATAGAGATCAGCCTAAACTAGACCAGCAGTACCACCTACTTGAGCCCAGTCTAAAGTCTGGCCCACAGAATTATTGGGCTGCAATATGGAGATGGTTGGAAAACCACAACATTTTGGTGCACTGAGCTCCTGATGCACTACGTAAAAAATGGATTGTGACTCAGTGAGAAAACGAAACAACTATGCTCTGGGTTTATGTATGAAGCCATGGAGAGTAAATCAAGGTAAAACTCTGCACTCATGGAAAGCCACACCCCGTTTCTTTCTTTGAGTTTCCTGTTCAGACTCTCTTTTAGCAGAGTAACTTCCTAGACTTCAGAACAAGCTAGTCAGTTTGATACCAAGGAGATGGTTCAAAAGGAGGAAAAATCCAGTGAGAAAAGAAAGGGAGGATGGAGCTTTGAAGACATCTGTGTGTGTTGGTTACCTATTCCTTATTATCTTCTGCCCACATGGATTGGAGTACTTTACAGAATGCACTATGAAAAATTATTAAGTACTTACCACTATATGATAAAAACATTTTGGATTCCTCAACTGCCTTGTTAATTTTTGTATACACCTCATCTGCCATTAGTTGGGTGTCATTTTTTAAAATGTTCACGACAGTTACTTCAACATTCTCTGCAGCTCGCATGCCGTATCTTGCTGAAGTAGATGGGCTTAAAGTGAAAGAAAATCATCACTTAGTGAAATGAATGGAAAGATCAACAAACAGGTCTTCAACTGGACTGGACTCCCAAATCTCCTGGCTCCAGTCCTGACTGACTGTCCTGTCCTCATCATATTACTTAGGAAATACTAACTCAGAGAACTCAAAATATGAGTCAAATTCTGTTTTCAGGGACAATCATCTCAAGAGTGAAATTCTTAAAAAATAAACTTGGAAAATATTTATTTTGGTTTTTGGGTCAAATTCATTGTAATCTTGGGGTTTACTCCCACTTCTGTGCTCAGGGGCCACTCCTGGCTAATTAGGGGGATCGCATGTGATATAGGAGACTGGATCTGGTTTGGCCATCTGCAGAGCAGCCAACTCAACCCTTGTTGTACCATTTGGGCTCCTGAACTTGGAATTTTTATTTAACATTTCCTGCCTGATTCATTCATGCAAGAATCTGGAGGAGGTGGTGGAGTCTACAAAACATTGGACAAGAAGTACTTAATATAAGTTTTTCTTTTTCAGTTGAAAAATGACCAAAAAGTCCATGTTTTAATTTTGCAGTGGAGCTAGGAGAGAAATTATGTCTGCCATACATTCAAAGAACATACTAGCTTATGTTCCAATTCAGACAGAAGATTCATGAAAGCAGTGCATTCATGAGACAGCTCAACAGTGGAGGAACTGTGCCTAAAAGTGCTAAAAAGAAAAGGGGAGCATGAATGGTTCCAGCATGGACTTGGACCAAAGAGACCTGAGGTACAACCCCCAGAGTGCTGCCCTCTGTTTGTGTTCCCCAACAAGTCAGAGTATCCCTGAGCCTGTGTTTTTTTTCTCTCCAGAGAAAAATATCTGAAGATCCAAGGATTCTTCCAGTTTCTTTCTTCTTTTTCTTTCTTTCTTTCTTTCTTTCTTTCTTTCTTTCTTTCTTTCTTTCTTTCTTTCCTTCCTTCCTTCCTTCCTT
>JAOXYA010488573.1:0-15571 GCA_028565675.1 Sorex palustris | reverse complement strand
GCGAGCGGCCCTTTAAGTGCAACGAGTGCGGAAAGGGCTTCGGGCGGCGCTCCCACCTGGCAGGGCACCTCAGGCTCTCTTCCTTCCTTTCTTCCCTCCATGGGTAATTCCGGGGATCACCATTGCTCCATGCACAAGGCATGCCCTCTGCCCTTCTAACCTGGCTCCCCGTACCCTGATCTTTTTCTTTTTGGCAAATATCTGATAGCATTCTTGTGGAGAAGTGCACAGATGGTCTGCCTGTGTCTGGTTGGATTGTCATTAAGTGGATCTTCATCCAGCACCATAAAAGACCCTTCCCCCTACTTGTCGCCTGGACCAGCCCCTCCTCCCTTCATGGGGCTGTGGTGTGGACCATCAAGGGCCTGTTTTCCCTTGCTCTGCACTCTGTTACCAGTGGCCCAGAGCTTGGACTGGGTTGTGTGGGGTTCATCCTCGGTGGCTGGAGCTGTGATGGTCTGTTCATGGTGATGGCATGTGATTGAGACTGGGGATAGGGACCCAGAAGCCTCTGGGGTGAGCGAGAGCCAGCCTGAGATTTTGGGATTCTACCAACCCAACATCCCCTAAGAAAGACATGCTGTTTCCATATTTGAGATAAGCTATTTATTTTATTTTTCTCTTTATTCTCTTGGGAGGGAAACAATCTTGTAACTTGAAATATGTCAGATTCTAAGATTTGGGGTGACACTAGACTCTCCTCCCCATTCTTATGATTTGGGCTTCGAGCTTGATCGAGTGTGGTGATTTGGCGAGCAGACTCTTGTCTCCTCTGCCTTGCCCTCCTGCCCCCTCCTAAGAACTCCCTTGGAGAGATTGATGGGATTGTTAATGCATTGGAGACTGTCCCGAGCATTTTTTTGTTTTTGGATGTCGGGGTCAGATTGACATTTGTGTATAATGTTATTCAGAGCTAAACAGTTTCTTCTTTCTAAAATTTATATTCAGAGTCGCTTTTTCTCTGGATACTACTGTCTTTGACACTTAGATCTTTGACCTTACAGAATACTTTAATGGTAGCTTAGCTTACTATGAAATGCAAAGTTTGTATCTTCTAAAAATTCTCCAGGAGATCTCTTAAATAAGTTATGGCACTTAAAAACCAAAACAAAACCAAGGAGACAATGAAGTTGACCTCAGACACATCAAGTCCTTCCTTTCACGGCATTAGTTTGCGCCTGATAGATATTCATCTCTTTTTATGGTTTCTCCAACTCGGAAATGCAAAGCATGGGAGCCCTAGAAGCTGAGATTGTGCTGAATCCATAAACTGAAGTGCAACTAATTTCCCACACTAAGTCCATGCCCGTAAGTGGCTCCTATTTGCTCGAAGAGATCAAAAAGTGAGGCTGGTGGACAGTTGGTCAGCCATTCTCTTATCTAAGATTGATGGATGACCTCAGAGAAAATCAGGTCCAGAGCAATCCCATCCCCACACAGTGACCCCAGAGGGGTGATTTCAGGAGCCCCAGACTCTGTGGGTCAGGCTGGAAGGATGTAATTATTGATAGCCACCTCAGGAAGTTCACTTGACTGGCTTGTCCTGTGGGAACTTGGAGTCCCAAGGTGGAAAATGCTTTCTAGTGAGGCAAGGGGGACTCAGACCTCAGAGTTCCAGTTCTGATTGCAGCTCTTACTAGCTCTGCAGTTTAGGCTAAGGCTTCCCCCTGCCTGGGAAATAGGAAATTTAAAGATAGCTCCTCTGCCATTTTGCTGGACTGCAGAGATCTAAGGTGACAAGTATGGAATAAGGGGGTCTTGAGGACATGTGTGTGAAGGAAAAAGCATCAGAGCCCAGGGCAGTGGGTGGTGAGAAGGGGGAGCCTGGTGGAGATGGTGGGATCTGGTTCCAGTGTCTGTTGTTGAAACTGAATTTCCCCCTTCCCATCCCCAAGGTTTGATCCCAGTTCTGGAGTCTGTCTGAGAGGTGATTGGGGCGTCTGCCTGTCCCCGAAGCCTCCTCTCCTCAAAGCCCCAACACCCTCCTCTACCCTGCCCTACACCTTTCCTCTGGGCCTCTCCCTGCTGCTTGGCCTCTTTCTTGGAGTCCCTCCTCTGAGCGCCTGTGAGACTAGCCATGTTCTGGTGTGAGGGGCTGCCTGGGGCCATGGAAATGTCCTGTGTCTGGGTCACATTGTGACCACACAGGCAGATATGTTTAACACTCCAGAAATGGGACTCTTGACATCTATGGCTGTTTGTAAACATAGTTAAAACCATCCGTAAACCAGGGCTAGAGAGATAGAACAGAGGGTAGGGTGCTTGCCTTGCTTTCGGGCAACCAGGGTTCAATCCCTGACATCTCCTATGGTCCGCCAAGCCTGCCAGGAGTGATCCCTGAGTGCCGAGTCAGGACTAACCCCTGAGAACCATCAGGTGTGACCCCTCCCACAACAAAAACAAAAACAAAATCATCAACAATAAAATAACTTATCAATGAACATGCACTTCTGGATAAAGTATTTTTGTAGGTTAACAAGAGAAGTCTAGGGGGCTGGAGTGATTGCACAGCAGCTAGGGCGTTTGTCTTGCATGTGGCCGACCCAGGTTTGATTCCCAGAATCCCATATGGTCCCCCAAGCACCGCCAGGAGTAATTCCTGAGTGCATGAACCAGGAGTAACCCCTGTGCATTACTGGGTGTGACCCAAAAAGAAAAAATAAAAAAGAGAAGTCTAGTTCAGCAGTTTCCTCCATTCAGCTTTATACTTTGCCTTGAACCAAAACAGGAGTCCCCACCCTTGCACACCCCCCACCCCTCAGCACTCTGCATCCTCAGCCCTTGGAAGGTTTGGGGGACCTATCCCAGCCCTTCAGAGCCAGCGTCTTGCGGGGTCAGTGAGGCTTCTGGGTAATGTTGATGGGGATCAGGTTTGATATTGGCTGAGGGCATGGGGGCTGGGGAGTCGGCAGAGGGGCTGTCTCCTTAGCTTCTTTTCTACCTGAGAATGTGAACCTGCCCCCCACTGATCCAAAAGAAGGGCTGTGACAGTTCACTGCTGTGCCCTTGGTGCCTAGTGATGGGGGGCTGAGGGATTTTGGTAAAGGCTGCCGCAGGCAGGGAGGGCTTGGCGTGGGGACCCCAGACTGGTTGTTGCAGTCTTTTACCCGGTTCCTATTTCCTTCTCCTCCTGCCCCTCGCACAGGGGTGACTTCGACTAGGGCCTGTTAGCTCCACCTGCACCCCGACACCTTCCCTTCATCTCCCCTTTTCAGCCCAGCCCCAGCCCTGGTCCAGGCTGCCATCACTTCCTGGCTGCCCCCATCTGGTCCTCTCGGTCCTTTCGGTTTGTTTGTTTGTTGGTCCATACCCCTTGGTGCTCAAGAGTTACTCCTGGCTCTGCACACAGGGATCACTCCTATTGGTGTTTGGGGGAACTATCTAGAGTGCTGGGGATCGAACTCGGGTTGGCCATGTGCCAGGCAAGTGCCCTTCCCACTGTACTCTGGCTCAGGCTCTGGTGCTCCCTGTCTTCACGCCAGGTCCAAGTTCTCTTTCCCAGCTGCAGATCAGGTCTCACGCTTGGCCTATGTGGGCCGCCACTGGTTCTTCACGGTGCATCTGCTCAAGTAGCCATCCCTGGGGCAGGCCTCTCTGTCCTCCTCACCGCCAGGTCCCACCACCCCCAACCTCTCAAGCCTTCCCCGTTGGGTTCCGTGGCACGGAGGCACCTGCTCCCTGCTGTCCACACTGGGCAGCTGGGCCTCTCTCCTCCTTCACTCTCCATGATCTGCGCCCTCACCCGGTGCTTCTCACCGTATGGCTGGGCACTTCCTCCTGTCCTTGTTGATGTCCCTTTTACTGTCTCTCCTCCCAGGCAGCCTCCAGGAAAGTTGTTCTCGTGTTTTCTGGGGCTGGGAAGGGTCCAGGGTGGGAAGGAGGACGGGGCTGTGCTTCATCGCTCCTTCCCCTCCCACAGAACTCTCAGGCTTTCCTGAGTTCACCTGCCTGGTTGCCTTACCTCCCGCTGAAACCTCTCTCTCTGTTCTTCAGGCCTGTGCCCACCGCTGGAAGAACATCTACTACGAGACAGACCACATCCTGCCCCATGGCTTCTGTTACATCATCCCGTCCAACCTGCAGGCCAAAGGCAGGACACTCATCCCTTGCTACGAAGGTCAGTCTGCTCTGTTGGGTCTCTTTTTTTCCCCCTGCCTACATGTGCCAGGCCCAGAGTGACCGCCCCCCCCCCCCCCTGCGCCCGTGCCCCGAACTTCATGCAACCATGGGCCCTCAGCTTTCCCTAACCAACAGGGACATCTCTGTGTGCATGTTGGGTTTCTTGGTTCCCCAGCTGAGGAGTGGGGTGCGAAGGGCTAGCAGTGCCAGCCTCACCCAGTCTTGCCCATCTCCACGCTGCTTCACAAGCATGTTGAAGTCATAGACCCTAGCCAGGGGGCCAAGCAGTAGCCCTGCATCCTGGCATTGCCTCATGCCGTGCAACCCTGGGGGGCTTGTCTTCCTTCTCTGCACCTGCTTCCTCCCTGATGACCCAGAGTTCAGCTCCGATGGCCTCCATTGTCCTGTGTCACTCCTAGGTGCTTCTGAGGTTCATGTGAGGGCTCCTGGTTTCATTCAGGGAGTTGCTGAGGTAGGGGCAGAGGCGCCAGGATTCAGGCCTTTCCTGACATCTTTGATGTGACCTTCCTCTCTCCAGTTGGTGAATACCTCAGTGCAGTTCAGTTGAATTAAAATTTAAAATTTTTTGTTTGTCTGTCTTTGGACCACATCTAGGGGTGCTCAGGCTTTATCTCTTGATTCTGTGCTCAGGGATCCTTCCTAACAGAGCTCGATAACCGTACGGGTTGTGGGA
Source organism: Sorex palustris (assembly GCA_028565675.1). Classification (NCBI taxonomy): domain Eukaryota; kingdom Metazoa; phylum Chordata; class Mammalia; order Eulipotyphla; family Soricidae; genus Sorex; species Sorex palustris. Next base: position 10,758 of record JAOXYA010488573.1, on the reverse strand, counting down.
GATCAAACCCAGGTTGGTTATATGCAAGGCAAGCAGCTTTTTCGATGGCTGTGGCCCTCGATGGTGAGAAAATGCTGTTTCTCACCAACAGCCACTCTGAGGGGGAGCCGAGGGTGGTCTGAGATAGAAACTGGCTTCTCATCTTCCTTGCTTAAAACCTTCACAGAGCTCGGTGCTGAGGCTGGGCATGGGGGTGGGGGGCGCTTCAGGACTCAGTGTCCTTCCCCCCAGGGTTGTGGCTTCCACTCCAGGAAGTCCTTGCTCAGCCAGAGTGAGTGGGGCCCCTTTTCCCTCTGAGCCAGAGTGGTTTGTGTTTTCACCCCTGCCCGTTCCTCCCCAGCACTCATTTATTTGTTCAGGCTCAGTCTCTGGTCGTCCCAGTCCACAGCTCGTTGGGGCCTCCCTGGGGTTTCTTGGCTGTGAATTTTGTGGCCCCCATTGAGAGTTCTGCGAAATGTGTTTCCTGCCAGAGCCGCAGGCACCCATAGGGAGAGGCAGCTGCCCTGGCAGGGTGATGTGTGAAGCAACCCCCCGCACCCTGGGAAGCAGGCGGGCACCCGCAGAAGGCACAGACCTTTTTCTTAGCTTCTAGTTTGGGAGAGGGAGCCCCTCCTAGCCCCCCAATGGTGACGTTTGATCAGCTCCAGCTGGGTCTTGTGGGGTCATCAGTAATACTTCATCTCAGCCAAGGGGGGCGTGGCTGGGAAGCATGAAAGGTACAGAGAAGGGGTGAGGCTCTTACTGCCCCAGCTGCTGCCCCGAGAGCCCAGGGTCACACACTCAGCATCACTTGTGAGCCCCTGTCCCTCCTGGCCAGGAAGGGAGAGAGGATCATGGGCCAATGGAAACAGTGACTGGTGAGCCAGACTGATCAGGCAAGGGGCTGGCATTGGCTTCTCCCTGGAGTGTGTATGTAGTGAAATGGACTCTCCCTGCAGGCACCCTGTGACTTTGGGGATCTCATCTCCACCTCTGTTTTGGGTCTAAATGAACCTTGCCTTGGCTCTTAAGATAACTATTGTTTTCTCCAAGTTGGAAAGAGTCAGTGATGCTGGGGTTGGAGTGATATTACAGTAGGTAGGGTTCTTGCCTTGCACAAAACCAACCCAGATTTGATCCCCAGCACCCCATATGGTCCCCCAAGCCTGTCAGGACTGATCCCTGAATGCAGAGTCAGGAGTGAGCCCTGAGCACTGCTGGGTGTGGCACAAAAAAAACGACAAAAATCAAGACAGTGATGCAGATTTTGTTCCAGATAGGGCTTCACATCATGGTTCTGAGCCATAGCACACAGCAGGAGCTTAGGGTTTGACTTTTCAAACATCTCCTTGAGCCAAATCTCCTATCTAATATGAGACACGAGGTCTCAGTGTTCAGAACCACAAGATGTAGTGTGACTTGCTCCAGAACACACTTAGTTTCCATCATTACAAGCATAGCTGGTGGGTGTCCCAGTGCACACTCTAGACAGACACTGCTGAAGTTCAAGCTCTGATTCTGCTCCTGCTGATTGTGGCCCAAGCTCCCATGAGCCACTTAACCTCTGTGTGTCTGACCAACCTTGAGGGGCTATGAAGAAGAAGAGGATTTAGTTGATTAATTACAAGTTCTTAGGCCAGTGCCTGACACATCCATGCTAATAAAACTACAGGCTAGGCATGCACATGTGCAAGCCAGGGATTGTTAATCAGCAGAGGTTACTAATTTGCCAGGAATAGTGTTCACGTAATCCTTTTAAGCACTTGCTGGAGACTGACTGAGCTAAGCCCCTGACAGCTAAAGCCCAAGTGGCACAGTCCCAAAGCCCAAGTGACACAGTCCCAACTATCAGTAGGCTCCCTTGTCCACGGGGGACAATAGAGAAGGGAGCAGCAGCATGTGTGGACACCTGGCTCAGGCGGCCTCCACATGGAAGCTGGCATCCAACAAGTGAGCATTATTTCACTTGTCAGCAGAAAACCAGAGATTCATTTAAAGGCCACAGTCCATTGGGGCACCTGGAAGTGGGGAGGATGGAGAGTGGTGGTGGATGCTGAAGAGGAAGGCAGGGAGCAGCTGTCTCTGCACATCCTGTGGAGCAAAGGGAAGACCACCTGAGAGGGGAGTGTCATCGCATCTGCTCCTGTCACTGGGTCCCAGCTGAGGAAGGGAGCAGGAAGCCTCCTTTTTTACCTCAGAGGGTTATTGAGAGCAATACGTGAGAACTCAGGTGTCAGCACTGGGAAAGCTTCCCCGTTTCTGTGACTGATTTCTACAGGATGTTGGCAGGGGGCATTCACGGGGGAGAGCCTCAGCGTATGGGGCACTCCTCAGATGTCCCAAAACATCTTCGACTTTGGAATTCTTACAGCATGGGCCTTTGGTTTACCACAATGACATTTTTTTTCTCCCCCTGATGGCTGTTCAGGTGCTTCCTGTTTCGGGGTGGGTGGGGAGGCTGTCACAGTTTCCTGCCTGGAGCACACAGAGGGAATGGGAAACGAGAGGCATTTGGGATGCAGAGAAGGGAGAGGAGCGCTTCCTACCCTAGCAGACCTCTGTGTTGGACAGGGGAGGGTATCCATCCCACCATAGGTTCTTTGACTTCATCTGATGGTGAGAGAAGGAGAGTGGCGGGGTGCCTGGGGAAGGGACCTGTGGACCACTCTAGGAAACAGGACTTTCAAAAGTTAAGTCAGCGGCTGCGATAAAACCCAGCACAGAGATCTCTTTCATCCTTGGCGCTTGAGTCTGCTGAAAAAGGAAGCCGGAGCTTGGCAAGAGGGAGTGTGTGAATAAGTCATCTTTTTATTGGATTGGAAAATCACCTCTACTACAGAGTAGTTGGTGAGCAGCCGGGTGAACCATCCAAAACCGTGTTCGAGATAAAACTCTGATAAGGAATGGCCACGAGAGGCAGTTGGGGTACATCATATTTCAGTCCTCACTTCAGAATAAGGCTTTCTGCTCACTTCACCCTCGGGTCCAACCGGCACCCAGTTCCTGAGCAGTCTTCAGTCATCCCCTGAGCTTCAGTGCCTTTGTCGGCAAAAACGAGAAGATTGATCCCTGCATGAGAGATAGTTGAGGTATCTGATAAGCCTAACACCATTCTTAGCTCAGAGAAAACCCTCAATACATGTGACTTTTAAAATGAACTTTGAACGCCATAAGTTTTTTTTTTTCTATGAAATCATCCTTCCATCCCTAGAGTAAATTATCTTCTTATGTTGTTGGATTGACTTCATTAAGATTTTATTGAGGAGGGACTGAAGGGATAGCACAGCAGGTAGGACATTTGCCGTACACGTGGCCGACTAGGGTTCGATTCCCAGCATCCCATATGGTTCCCTGAGCACTGCTAGGAGTAATTCCTGAGTGCAGTGCCAGGAGTAACCCCTGTGCATCACCTGGTGTGTCCCAAAAAGCATTAAAAAAGATTTTATTGAGGATCTTTGCATAAATGTTCATTGGGAATATTGTTTTTTTTTTAATTCAGTGATATCTTTGCCTAACTTTTTATTTTGTTTTGGAGCCACATCTGGCTGTACTCAGGGATCACTCCTGTTTTTGTGATCACTCCTGGAATTGCTCAGGGAATTGTTCTTGTTCTTATTGTATGTGGTGCCAGGGACAAACCTGGGTAGATCACATGCTAGGCAAGTACCTTACCTATTGTCCAAAAAGTCTGGACCAGTCGGCATTCCCACCAACAGTGAATGAGAGTCCCTTTCTTTTCTGCATCCATGCTGGCACTGGTTGTTCTTGTTCTTATTGATGTGTGCCAGTTTCTGTGGTGTAAGGTGATACCTCGTTGTTGTTTTGATTTGCATCTCCCTGATGACTAGCAATGTAGAGCATTTTTTCCATGTGCCTTTTGGCCATTTGAATTTATTTTTTGAGGAAGTTTCTGTCCATTTCTTCTTCCCATTTTTTTGATGGGGTTAGAGATTTTTTTCTTGTAAAGTTTTACCAGTATATCCTGAATATTAAGCCTCTATCTGATGAGTATTGGGTAAGTATTTTTTCCCATTCTGTGGGCTTTTTCTGTATTTTAGTCACTGTTTCTTTTGAGGTGCAGAAGTTTCTTATTTTAATGTAGTCCCATTTGTTTATATTTGTTTCCATTTACTTGGTCAGTGGTGTTTCATCCTTGTAGAAGCCTTTAGCTTCAATATCATGAAGGGTTCTGCCTACATTTTCCTTCATGTACCTTATGGATTCAGTTTTGATATTGAGGACTTTAACCCGTTTTGATCTGACTTTTGTGCTTGGCATTAGACAAGGGTTTGAGTTCTTTTCTCTCTTTTTTTTTAGGGGGGTCACAGCCGGTGATGCACAGGGGTTACTTCTGGCTCAAGCACTCAGATATTACTCCTGGTGGTGCTCAGGGGACCATATGGCATGCTGGGAATCAAATCAGGGTTTGCCAAGTGCAAGGCAAATGCCTTAATAGCTGTGTTATCACTCCAGCCCCTGAGTTCATTATTTTGCATGTAGCTATCCAGTTTTCCCAGCACCACTTGTTGAAGAGGGTTTCCTTGTTCCACTTCACATTTCTTGCTCCTTTATCAAAGATTAAGTGATTGTATACTTGGGAGGCTGTGTCAGAATATTCAACTCTGTTCCATTGGTCTGCAAGTCTGATTCTAGTCTAAAACCATGCTGTTTTAATTACTACCACTTTGTAGTACAGTTTGAATTGAGGAAGGTGATTCCACCATCTTCTTTTTCCAAGGATTTCTTTGGCTATTCATGGGGTCTTATTAATCCATATGAATTTCAGGAGAATTTTTTCTATTTCTTTGAAAACTGTCATGGGTATCCTGGATGTTAATTCTCCTAATTCATGAGTAGGGGATGTGCCTCCATTTCCCAGTGTCCTCTTTTATTTCTTGAAGTAGTGCTTTGTAGTTTTCTTTGTACAGGTCCTTCACCTCATAGTTAAGCTGATTCCAAGGTACTTAATTTTCTGAGGCACTATTGTGAGCGGGATTTTTTTTTTAAAATATCTCTTTCTTCTTTTTCATTATTTGTGTATAGGAAGGCCATGGACTTTTGAGTACTGATTTTGTAAACTGCCACTCTGCTATACAAACCTATTATTTCTAGGAGCTTATCTGTAGAGTCTTTAGGGTTCTCTAAGTATGGTATCATGTCATCTGTGAATAGTGATAACTTGACTTCTTCCTTTCCTATCTGGATGCCTTTGATATCCTTTCCTTGCCTAAGTGCTATGGCGAGTACTTCCAGTACTATATTGAATAGAAGTAGTAGGAGTCAGCAACCTTGTATTGTTCCCGATCTTAGGGGGAAGGCTCTCAGCTTTTCCCCATTGAGAATAATGCTTGCTGTGGGCTTGTGGTGGATGGCTTTGACTATATTGAAGAAAGTTCCTTCAACTCCCATTTTGCTGAAAGTTTTTATCACAAATGGGTGCTGGATCTTGTCAAATACCTTCTCTGCATCTGTTGATATGATCATATGGTTTTTATCTTTCCTCTTATTGATTTAGTGTATGATGTTGATTGACTTGCAAATGTTAAAGCATCCTTGCATCCCTGGGATGAATCCTACTTGGTCATGGTATATGATCTTTATGATGAGTAATTGGATTCTATTTGCTAGTATATTTTTGAGGATCTTTGCATCTGTATTCATCAGGCATATTGGCCTGTAATTTTCTTTTTTTGTGGCATCACTGTCTGCTTTTGGTATGAGGGTGGTACTTGCCTCATTGAAACTGTTTTTTGTTTTTCCAATTTCTTGGAAAAGCTTGAACAGGATTTGGAGTAGATCCTCTTTGAAGGTTTGGAAATATTCACTAGTGAATCAATCTGGGCCAGGGTTTTTTTTTTTTTTTGAGACTTTTTATTACTATTTTAATTTCCTTGATAGTGATAGATCTGTTCAGGTATTCCAAGTCTTCTTGGTCAGCTTTGAGAGATTATAGGAGTCCATGAATTTATCCATGTCTTTGAGGTTGTCTAGTTTCGTAGCATAAAGCTTTTCAAAATAATCTCTGATTAGCCTTTGAATTTCTGTGGGTTCTGTTGTGATGTCTCCCTTTTCATTTCTTATTCTGTCTTTTAGAGGTCTCTCTTTCTCATTCCTTGTGAGTCTTGCTAGTGGTTTATAGATCTTGTTTATTTTCTCAAAGAACCAGCTCTTGGTTTCACTGATCTTTTGGATTGTTTTTTTGTTTGATTTCCATGTGATTATTTTATGCTCTAAGTTTTATTATTTTCTTCCTATCTGGTTTGGGCTTATTTTGTTAGTCATTCTCCAAGATCTTAAGCTGTGAGGTCAAGTTACTTATGTGGGCTCACTATTCTTTCCTGAGGAATGCCTGTAGAGCTGTAAACTTTCCTCTTAACACTGCTTATGCTGTGTCCCATAAGTTCTGGTTACTCATGTCTCCATTCTCATTCGTTTCCAGGAATCTTTTGATTTTCTCTTTGATTTCCTTTCTAAGCCACCCATTATTCAGTAATAACCTGTTAAACTTCCAGGTGTTTGGTTTGAATTCCTGTTTCTGGGTGTGATTCACTTCAATTTTCAGTGCATCATAGTCTGAAAAGATTGTTGATACAATTTCTATCCTCTTAATTTTATGGAGCTGTGTTTTGTGGCCCAGTGTGTGGTCTATCTTAGAGAACGTCCCATGAGCACTTGAGAAGAATGTGGGTACCCCCACACTACATGGTTTCTATGTAACTATGCTGTAAAGGATAAGACTAGACAATAAATAGGAAGTTAAGGAAGATGAGGATAAGGATGATGGGACTATGGAACTATGGTGACTCAGACTATGATAAAAACTATGACTACAATTGTGCTATAAGGGATGAGATAAAAACTACATTGGGGAGGAGAGAGAAATAAACTTGACTATGATCAGCCTGGGGCCCAGTCCCTGTTTCTCCATTCCCCCATACTCTGTCCATCCATTGCCATTGGCCGGCCAGGGGAACACTTCTCAACCACCAAATGCTAGAGTCCTGTGTGCCCATGCGTTTTCTTGGAAACTCACAACATATATTATTTCCACAGGAGTCACTCAGAAAATAATAGGAAATTCAATATAAAAATTTGGAACAGAAAACCAATTTGAAAATCAGATTTAGAGGTGTTCCACAGCTTCTGGAGAATTCTCCGGGCCCCATACAGAGCCGATATCACCAGGAGGTCCCAGATGAGGTAGGTGCTGTCTCTCTGCCTTCTCTAGATGGAATCCCAGTGACCATGAGCTTCAACAAGTATGGCTCTGGCATGCAGGTACCAGGACTATTTTCCGAACTGCACCGCTACATAAGCAGACATTTCCTGATATGCAAAGTGATCAATGGAAAGTAAATGATCTAGCATTTGTTCCTGAAAATCAGGCTTGAATGGTGGTGGAAAAATCTGAGCAAAAGATAATGCCCAACCAAAATACATCTGGACTGTGTATTTAACTATGGTGCTATGCTGCCCTGGGAGGGGAAGGGTGTATGTCCCTCCGCCTATCCCCCTTTGTGGCGGCAACATAGTGGCCTGCATCTTTTAGAGCCTAATGAACAGCCAGGTATGAGACTGCATTGATGAGGCACATGGGGCTTCATGGGACAGCGGTGGAATCGGCCCTGCTCCCCGCCAGGACAATGTTCCGGGTTGCCACCCTCAAACACCTCCTGCAACTTCTGACCTACTGTGATCCCAGAGGCACACATACCAATCTCGGAATCCAGGGGCTTCTGGCAGTAATCCCTCTAGGTTAATTACTAAAATATCAGAAATCCAAATTCGCATGGCTGCTATTGTGGCCACACGACATCATATGCTCTTCATAATCAGCAATAGAAAACAAATTTTTCTAATGATGTCTTTGTGGCAGGTCTGAATGTTGGGGAAAATTCCAAATAACAATGTTGAGTCTTTTGTCATAATATTGAATGCGATCAACGTAGAGAGAGAATAAAGTGAAAATCTGCCGCACAGGCAGGGGGTGGGTGAGAGGGGGGTATAACTGGGGTTCTAGGTGGTGGAAAATGTGCACTGGTGAAGGGACTGGTGTTTGATCATTATATGACTGACCGAGATTTGAACTGAAAGGCTTTGTGACTGTTCTCACGGTGATTCAATAAAATAAATAAATAAAAAGAAAAAAATTAAGCCTGTTACAAGAAGCTGAATGCTAAATAAAGCATAACTTAACTTTTGAAAAACCTTGTAATAGATAAGAAATAGGCATAAAATTTAAGAAAAGCAATGCTAAGATGGAAGGACTTTAAAAAGTGCTCAAATACCCACACATTTATAAATTAGAATTATACCTCTCCTAAACTTCCGGTCATCTCCACGTTCATCCTGATGGTCTAATTGTTGCTTGGAAATATGAGGTACTTGAGGCTGTAACCCTTTTTGATCACCTTCTGCTTTCATAAGTTGCAAACGAAGCTCTTCTACCTAAACACATTGTCAAAAATGAGACTTTTCTCAGTTATGAAAGCAGGAAAATAATAACAGATTATTTTCCCAGTGTTATTCCCAAGTACTTCTATTGAACTAGTATAAACAAAAGTTAAAGCCAAATCAATCTCTTTGCTTGCCAAGTACAGCATGAAAGTCCCTTACTCCATTATTTTCATTCCTTCCACAATAAGTGTCTTATCCCATAGTGTCCACAGTGACATTAAAATGTGGCATTTACTTATACCAAAAAAAAAAAAATCTAGTTTGATCTCAGTGTACTCCGCTAATATTAATCCTAAGTATCTAAATAATATTTTTAGTATTTTTCACTTAATTTCTCTCATGTAAACATGGTTTATTGGCTGGTAAATTCAAGTGAGGTGATCAAGATCTAGCATAATTTTATGCCAAAATACTGCTCAAAACTATAAAACATGTGCTGTTGAATGAATCATAAACTTCTTAAAGTCAAGGACTATTTTATTAATCTTTGTCTTTCTTAGAGACTAGCAAATTGCCCATCACACAGGTAGGTTCCCAGTTACCAGTAAGAAATTTGAAATTGACAAAAAGCTTCATGTAAAGTCACAGACATACCTCGCTTCCAGTCAGAAAGATATTACAGGTGTAAGGTGCTTGCCTTGCATGAGACTGACCCTAGTTCAATTACTGGCACTGTGTATGTTCCCTGAGTGCCACCTAAAGTGACTCCTGGAATAAGCCCTGACTACTGCTGAGTGTGGCCCAATAACAAAGAAAAAGAAAGAAAAGGGGGAAAAAGGAATATGAAAAGTAAAATAAAAGAAAGAAAAAGAAATATCTTGTTTCTAAAAGTAAAATCAGAAATGAAAAATTGAAGCTCAAAAAATCAAAATTAGGTACTCCATACTCTATCTGAGCTGTTTTTCCCCCCCACAGAGGCAGGGTGGGATGGGGGTTGGGGGGTGGGAGGGATACTGGGATCAGTGGTGGTGGAGAATGGGCACTGGTGGAGGGATGGGTGTTCGATAATTGTATAACTGAAACCCAAGCACAAAAATTTGTAAGTCTACAACTGTACCTCATGGTGTTTCCCTAATAAAAATTAAATAAGTAAATAAATAAATCCAGTATAATCTAAAAAAATCAAAATTAAAAAAAGAACAGAATGCAAAAATAAGATTCAATCAAATATAAATTCTTCCAACATTAACTTCAGGTAACCACTGTCTGCCAATTAATGGATATCTTCTTTTTTTTGTAAAACAGGTGCTAAGATATATTCAGCACTAATTGTCAAAAGGTAATACTTCTTCGAAACATATACAATGCAAAACATCTTTGCCTACTGAGCCAATTATTATGTAGTGAGTTATGTAACACACACCTCAAAACAGGAATATAAATGTTCAGTTTAAAGGCAGATAGTGAGGCTGTTTTAAAACACACATGCCCTTTTATCCAATGTATATAAAATGTCCATATATACAACTGATCTTTAAATATTAGAAGTACCAAATTCCTATTAAGGGTTAATGGGATGTGAAATGTTGAGTTTTAAAATTAAGCTTTAGCTTTGATTATAAGGGGGCAGTTATCATCTTGAAAATACAAACATAAAAAAAATGAGACTCAAAGTAACATGTGAAGATATCTTATTTCTTTATTCTCCTCCCTCATCTTCTAATGCCTTCTTGAAAATTAAGCTCCTGGGAAAATTTACACAAACCAGTCTTACGTTTACACTGGTTAGTTAAGAGAGATAAATCCAGGGCCAGATAGTACAACAGTCAAGATGCTTTCATTGTATGCAGCCAATCTGGGCTCCATCCCTCGCACTGCATATGGTTCCCACAGAACCTGACAGGAGTGATCCCCTGAAAACAAGCCAGGAGTAATCCCTGAGCACAGCCACGCAACCCAAAAATAAAATACCAATATAGATATAGCACTGTAGCACTGTCCTCCCATTGTTCATCAATTTGCTCAAGCGGGCCCAGTAACATCTCCATTCTGAGACTTCTTGTTACTGTGTTTGGCATATCAAATACATCAGGGGTAGCTTGCCAGGCTTTGCCGTGCAGGCAAGTTACTCTCGTAGCTTGCCAGGCTCTCTGAGAGGGGCGGAGGAATCGAACCTGGACCGACCACATCAGCAAACGCCCAACCTGCTGTGCTATCGCTACAGCCCAATATAGATATATAGATAGATATAGATATAGATGCAGATGGATAGATGGATAAATATAGAGATAGAGATAGAAACAGAGACACAGAGAGAGATAGAGAGAGAGAGAGAGAGAGAGAGAGAGAGAGAGAGAGAGAGAGAGAAAGACAGATATACCT